>LGRX02010248.1:0-56480 GCA_001247695.2 Cymbomonas tetramitiformis | reverse complement strand
CATTAATTTTGTTTTTTTAGCATTTTCATTGGAGCGTAGTTTTGGTTAAAGTCGCGATTGGATTCACCTTTTAGATGAGATTGGGTAACGCATTTTCCACCAACGGTGTCAATTTAAGGACTATGTGATAGGCCCATTAATGATTTGCATGCCTCGAAAACCTACATGTTATTATTGTCCAAATTACAGGTGTCTTTCGGGCTGAGTAGATAGGGGAGGTAACCGCTGGGGGGGCTCCGCCCCAGACCCCCCACTCCTGAATTATATTATTAAACCATCGACCTTTGGTCTTAAAATATAAATATAGTGATTACTGTTTTTAACGATGCCACAATGCATCCATATAAATATGGAAATCCAAGTTGGAGCAGAAGCAAAGGATTTCTATGCCACGTGTATGGATAGCATTCATTGTTTCTGAATTCACGTTATATAAATCTCGGCCCATTTTGTTCCTCATATCTATTTACAACATCGCTTCCGGCGTAAGGGTTACAGACCGCACACTGTTCACTGGTCACAACGGCATTGTTCTCTGTTCACGACACTTGAACGACTTGAGCGTAACGTTGCGTGCTTTTTGATATAAATCAAATAATCAATTTATTCCTGTTTATATTTTTCATTATCCACTGATGACCTGAATTATATTATTGACGAAGTGGGAAGTCATTTGTAAAGTATGTGCTGTGTCACGTAGTCACATGGCTGACACAATGGCTTCAATTCATATAATATGGATACAGCATACGTAGTACAGCCTACGATTTGGGCGTCAATTTTTGCACTGTTAAGAACGAACTAAAACGCACTGTTAAGAGGGCTGAATTTTCTGAATCCGTTCAAGCAATTCTGGAATTGCCATGAATGAGGACCTAATTTATATATGCATTTGATACACAATGGCTTCAATTCATATAATATGGATACAGCATACGTAGTACAGCCTACGATTTGGGCGTCAATTTTTGCACTGTTAAGAACGAACTAAAAACGCACTGTTAAGAGGGCTGAATTTTTTCCCGATTTTTCAAAAGAGGGGGAATCTTCGATTTCATCTCCGATTTTTTCCCCAATATGCAGAATTATTCCAAAACTTTTATAGGGGGTACGTAAACGTACAGGTGGGGAAAAAATAATCCCCAATCTTCGTGAACGAACGTATAAACCAAAACTTTGAAAACAACCCGTACCCCCAACCCCCACCCCCCACATTTTACACCCCACTCCCCCCCACCCCCACCCCCCCCTCCCCCTCCCCCCCCTCCCCCCCTCCCCCCTCCCCCACCCTCCCCCCCTCCCCCCACCCTCCCCCATCCCCCACCCTCCCCCCTCCCCCCGTCACCCACCCTCCCCCCCTCCCCAAATCCCACCCTCCCCCCCCTCCCCCTCCCCCACCTCCCACCATCCCCCTGCATCCCCTCCAAATTGTCCAAATTACAAGGTGTCTTTCGGGCTGAGTAGATGGGGGAGGTAACCGCATGGGGGCTCACTTAGACCCCCTCCCCTCCTGAATTATATCATTAACGCAGTCATTCATGGTGACCTTACTCATTTCTACCGCACGCTGGGTACGTTTTAATTTTTATTTACAATACACTCGGGCTTCAATTCATATAATATGGATGTCACAATGCATCCATATAAATATGGAAATCTAAGTTGGGGCAGAAGCAAAGGATTTCTATGCCACGTGTATGGATAGCATTCAATGTTTCTGAATCCACGTTATATAAATCTCGGCCCATTTTGTTCCTCATATCTATTTACAACATCGCTTCCGGCGTAAGGGTTACTGACCGCACACTGTTCACTGGCCACAACGATTGTTCACTGTTCACGACACTTGAACGACTTGAGCGTAACGTTTTGTGCTCTTTGATATAAATCGAATAATCAATTTGTTCATGTATATATTTTTCATTATCCACTGATGACCGGAATTATATTATTGTCGCAGTGTGAAATCATTAGTAAAAAATGTGCTGTGTCACGTAGTCACAACGCGCTTCAATTGATATAATATGGATACAGCATACGTTGTCGTGTACAGCCTACGATTTGGGCGTCAACTTTTGCACTGAATTTCATCCGTCCTTGCAAGCATTTCTGGGATTTGGCAAGAATGAGGACCCCAACCCCCCACCCCCACTCCTCCTCCTCCCCCTCTGCACTGTTAACGGACTGAATTTCATCCACCCCCCCCCTCTTCCCTCCCGCCCCCCGTTCTGTGTTCCAAAAAACACATACTTAACGTGACGCCGTTTATTCGTTTCGGTGTTGGTCTATCCATCTCTATCTTGGGGGTAACACTGGGGGCTCCGCCCCAGACCCCCCCTCCTGAATTATATTATTAACGCAGTCATTCATGGGTGACCTTACTCATTTCTACCGCACGCTGGGTACGTTTCAATTTTTATTTACAATACACTCGGGCTTCAATTCATATAATATGGGTGTCACAATGCATCCATATAAATATGAAAATCTAAGTTGGGGCAGACGCAAAGGATTTCTATGCCACGTGTATGGATAGCATTCAATGTTTCTGAATTCACGTTATATAAATCTCGGCCCATTTTGTTGCGCAATGTCTATTTATAAGATCGCTTCCGGCGCAAGGGTTATTGACAGCACACTGTTCAATGGTCACAACGGCATTGTTCACTGTTCACGACAGCGACAATTGAACGACTTGAGTTTAACGTTGCGTGCTTTTTTATATAAATCAAATAATCAATTTATTCCTGTTTATATTTTTCATTATCCACTGATGACCTGAATTATATTATTGACGCAGTGTGAAGTCATTTGTAAAATATGTGCCGTGTCACGTAGTCACATGGCTGATACAATGGCTTCAATTCATATAATATGGATACAGCATACGTAGTACAGCCTACGATTTGGGCGTCAATTTTTGCACTGTTAAAAACGAACTAAAAACGCACTGTTAAAAGGGCTGAATTTTCTGAATCCGTTCAAGCAATCCTGGAATTGCCATGAATGAGGACCTAATTTATATATGCATTTGATACACAATGGCTTCAATTCATATAATATTAATACAGCATACGTAGTACAGCCTACGATTTGGGCGTCAAAAACGCACTGTTAAAAACGCACTGCACTGTTAAAGGGCTGAATTTTCTGAATCCGTTCAAGCAATCCTGGAATTGCCATGAATGAGGACCTAATTTATATATGCATTTGATACACAATGGCTTCAATTCATAGAATATTAATACAGCATACGTGTACAGCCTACGATATGGGCGTCAATTTTTGCACTGTTAAAAACGCACTAAAAACGCACTGTTAAAAGGGCTGAATTTTTTCCCGATTTTTCAAAAGAGGGGGAATCTTCGATTTCATCTCCGATTTTTTCCCCAATATGCAAAATTATTCCAAAACATTTATTTTCAATACACTCGGGCTTCAATTGAATACAGCATACGTTGTCGTGTACAGCCTACGATTTGGGCGTCAATTTTTGCACTGTTAAAAGCACTGAATTTTTCCTCGATTTTTCAAAAGAGGGGGAATCTTCGATTTCATCTCAAATTTTTTCCCCAATATACGACGATGTATAGGATATTGGACGAACAACAGAAGAACACCGGCCTATTCTTAATTGCATCAGTTCTCGGAATTTATACTATACGTATATATTCGCGATGATTCGCAAGACTTACCGATTTGCTGCCTGCTGTACTATTGTCGTAGGATAACGGCCGAATCTTGGATACGACGATTTATAGCACGAGCTCGTTCACCGTATTTCCTTCATGTGCAACGCGAGTCACAAAAATATGAATTATATATTACACACGTTTCAATACGGTCGAATCCGAAAAGTGAAAATATATAAGAACGCCACGATACTCACCGATCGGTTCCGGAAAGCGCGTCCAGTGATAATTTAGTATACTCGACTGATATCGTAAACCTCGTGGATGACGTCACTCCTGAATTCTGATACGAAAAACACGTTTCATGTCATTTATACAGTCTGACGTCACTCGTGTATAATGATTCAAAAATGACTTGTCGCGAGGATTATGTTCCTAAAATGCACCCGAATCGGGTTGTGTCCCATATACTGGAGTGGCACGATTCGAATAAATATGTTAAAAAACTGCACACTCGAAAAACCCGGATGTAGTGCAGGTAAGGCAAATTCGCGCGTGCCATCCTTGCGGATCGTTAGATTATATGTCCGATGAAATTTTGACGCAAGGTTAGGAATTAGAGTCATCTTCAAACCGAAAGGGAAAATCTGTAATTATCTTGAAGCCACGCAATCCACTTCAAACTTGACACCTTTATTGCTTTAAATCATGTGTATATAAATCCATAGAAATCCATAGAAATGTTATTTCGGCTTCCGAAAGTGGATTCGGGACCCGGTTTTTATTCCTGATTCGCGTAATATTTTATTGCATGGGCTTGTCGAGACCTTTAATTTCATATATCGCAAGCCGAAAACCCAAATCCGATTCACTTTCGGCAATGTAACTACACTTTCTGAACCTTAAAAAACCCGGTTCGGAAGGTTCCCAAACCCGATTATGGGTTTCGAAACCCATTTGTAAAACCCACCCTTCCAAAACCCAGTCAGAGGTCCCGAGCAGTGGGGGTTTTAGCAGTGGGTTGAAAAGACCCCCACCCCCCGACCGAACGCGCGTTGGTCCCCCGCCCGGCCGAAAAACTTCGATACCGTGCCTTGGAATGAATTGGCTGCCGAATTTTGCGTGCAACTCTCTATTCACGGAAGTGTGATTCAACTTTCGCGCACCACTTTCGTGAAAGGGGCTCACCAAAGTGGTTCACATGTGCTGAGTCGTCCTGCTCCTTCGCCTGCGCACTCCCTACGGCGAAGCCGTGCCTGGAGAGGTCGACGCCCACCGTCGACCCGCCCGCAGCACCGACCTCAGGAGAAAAACAAAATGAAAAAATATGCACATCGCACACCTGTGAGAACGCCTCGGGTCCGCCGTCCCCAGCCGCCTGCTGGTACACATGGCAAAGCGCCAACGCGCGCATCTCGTCCTCGTCGTTCTCTGCCGTCGGGCAGCAGAACGCATGCGCCCCCGGCCTGTCGCCACCAAGCGGGCAATTCTTGTACGCGTTGTACCCCCTTGCTTGCCAGCCTTGGCGCACCTGTAGCAACGCGGCACCGCTCGCCGCGCATCCGGGTCGAAGGCCACCTGCTTGCCGCCGCCCTTCTCCAATCCCAGGCGGTAGCCGTTAAGCCCTCCACGCACGTGCGGCAGTCGCAGCTTTCAACGCAGACGTACCGCATTTCTGGTTCTTGATGAAATGTTCAAGTACCCGCAGCTCGTCGACCACAATCTTCAGCAATTGCTTGGCCTCGGAGTTGTCGCCGGTGGGGATGGCCGCCGCGGTCCCGATGGCCGCGATGGCCGCTGCGGTCCCGACCACCTCACCATGCGGCGCGTCCGCCCAGTTCGTGTAGATCGTGGTGACGAGCTGCGCGAGCATCGTGAAGGTGACGGCCAAGAGATCGGCCGGCAGCGGGTAGCGGTCACGCACTACAGCACGATAGAAGTCTGGGTCGAGCCGGTCGAAAAGCTGCTGCCGACGTGTGGCCTCAGTCGGCTGCCAGTCAACCGCCCGGTTCTCGCGAACCAGGCGGTGCTCGTTGGCCAACACGGGCCGAGGATCCACCTGCGCAGGATAGCGGAGCCCCGCGCACCCCTCCTGGCGAGAGACGCGTATAATCCCGCGGACACGCACTACCCCTTCATTAAGTCGATGAGAGCACGCCGCCCATTACGGTCGGTGGAGCAGTCGGTCGCAAGGAAGTACTGCTCAGCCACGGAGTTGATCTCCACCACCTCCGAGAACGTGTCGTACACGCGAGCTCGTTCACTGGAGGAATGACCTCGAGCGCGGGGTTGTCGAACTCAAAGGACGCCCAGTCCAGCCCAGCGGTCGAGAACTCGTTCTTGAGTGGCTACTGCCCGAAAGTACTTGTAATACAGTAATCACTCACCGTTAAGAAAACCCGACGATAAGAAAGTAGCCAGCGTTTCAGGGGGGGCGGGGGGCTACCCAAGTTGGTGAATATCGCTGGCTGGTTTTTGAAGGTTATGGCATGGACCAAAATAAGAAATATTGGTGCTGGCTGGCCGGCCTAAGATACGATTCTCCAATTTCTTATAGCTAAGAAAAAATTGCTGGCATTTGCAAATATTACATATGATATTATAGATATGTGACATCAATATATCACTTCTCTCAATATTTCATGTACATTTCATGTAGAACGATGCCCTTCAGTTCTAGATAATCTGTCTCCGAAATAATTTCGTCATCAAAATCCTGCTTAAGATCCTTAAGTTGTGCACGACTTACAGGGTCCATCGTTCGAAAAGTGAAAATTTTAAGAAAATGTCTGGGCTAGGTGGGTGTCCATGTAGATGGCTAAGAAATGCGCTGGCTGAGTGAAGAGATCGCGGTCCACTATTCATAGCGTTTTCATAGGACGCTGGCGCTGGCAGGGGGGGGGGTACCCAAGTTGGAGAATATCACTGGCTGGCCCCATATCTCCTGTTTTCTTAAAGGTGGGTGATTACTGTAGTACTTTCGACGCCGAAAGTACTGTCACAAGTACTTTCACGGCATAATTGTTTTAGGGGTCTTCCCATTATTTGGGGGGGCTACCAATCATATCAGTCCCTAAGGACCTACGGTAATCCCCGCCCGGCACCCCATTGTCTTAGCTTAACACTTGTATTCTTATTCTCTTAACAGAGAAAAGCCGACCAGCCGTACTCATCGAGTTGGGTACCCCCAAACGCTGGCTGCTTTCTTAACGTCGGGTTTTCTTAAAAGTGAGTGATTACTGTAAACCGAGTTGTCGTATGCCCCATTGGTCCATGACACACGTGTACCGGTCGCATGAGGGCGTCAAACGCCACTGGTGGCTACTGCCCCGCAGTCCTTGTGGTAGGACCAAATTGACGATTTGGTCCTACCACGAGGACCATTGTTCCGATAATTTAATTGGCCATCTCCCGTGATTTGTGGTGTCTAACCAATGAAAGGTGGTATATATATATATATATATGTCCTATATTAATTTATTCGAACGCTGGTTTGGTTTATATCCATCCCATATATCCATGACGAACGCATTTCAAACCTCTACACTCGAAAGTTTCAAAACCGATTTTTTGGAACATTCAAAATGTGGCAAATTAGTGACTCATCTTCAATAATTTTTTACCAATCATATATCAACACTACACCTGCGCGGATACCATCAAATTGAACCTATACATATGTCCCAATCATATTTGGGTGGTAGACCCGGTTGGAATGCATATATTGGCTCGTTGGCTCGTTGGCTTCCCCTCTAATATAGTGGCTCGTTGGTTCCCCCCCTAAAACAGTGGTCACGCGAGCTGACCATCCAGCCATCATAATTGCTTGCTAGAGGGCATATATCGCAAGGTTGGTGTGTGCGGCACATTAAATCTTCAAGTATATATGTCTTGCGAATTTCTGAAAGTCTAACATCATCCAAATATCTTATTTTTCGACTGGCGTGTACACTTTAGAATGGATGAATGCCAATTTCTAAAGTCCGAAATTCACTACATTCGGAATTTGCATTGTGTTGAACATGCGCCATGCTGAAATAGAGCGGAAATGATGATGAGGGTGCGAAGTAACCGATTCAGTTATCTTATTTGGTCATAAACTCAAGATATATAACCATGAGCATCACCGTGAGCCCCCCATGTGACTCCTAATACTCAAAATAACGGTGGTTCTTGTGGTAGGACCACCATTTTCTTCAAGCTTTTGGTGAAATTACACCCCTAAAGCGTGTCGTTCAACCGAACACCTAAAGTCTCATGGGGGCCGCCGCTATAAGAAATAAAATTCATTTAACTCATAAATATCATGTGCAAATGTTGCCTGTGCCTCAAATAGTCGATTTAGTGATCGAAACCGCAATTGCCCATTGGTCCTTGTGGTAGGACCATGAATTTGGGTAGTACTTACTGGGTATCAAACTTTTGGACATAATTTGATGTCTCGATTTTACAACTATTCAGTTTTTCTATACCCTCGACACTTCACCGGCAAATTTATGCATCAAGATGAAGTCCGATGAAAAATCTGATGAGACACTACGGATCGGGCATCTCGTGAACTTGTCAACATGGGTCTCCGACTTTTCATCGGGGGCTTGTGGCCGGCGCTAGGTGACAACACATGAAAGTACTTGTGACAGTACTTTCAGAAATTAATTATTTTCTGGCTTTTCACACCCTTGAAGTATGCTATAAATACACCAACCTAAACTTGACAACGGCACGTGTGAGTGATTTCAGAAATTAAAAAGGGTCGTAAATGAATTTTCAAAGATGTTAAACGACCCATATCACCAAGTATACCGGATATCACATAGATTTAGCAAAGTACTTGTAATAGTACTTTCCCGCGGGGCAGTAGCCATGAGGATCCCGATGAGCTTACCAAGCTTGGCCACATCCTTGTCCTTACCCGCGAATTTCTCGTGCTTCCCGCCAAGAACCGTTTCGCGAAGGTTCTTGGCCCCTTTCCGGTGTAAACCGCTCTCGCGAACACGTTTCACGATGTCAGTCTGGTCCGAAAGATATCTCCTCCGTGCGATGATGATGACGTTGGCGGTGTCGGCCGCCTTCGCCGCGCCGGGTTCCTCCACCTCAGGGGTGGCCAACGTGGGCGTGTTGCGCACCACCTCTGAGAGGCGGGATGCCCGCGCCGATGTCCGACTTGCGTAAGAAGAGCCGGCGTACTGTCAATGATCTCGCTGCCATGTCGGAAGAATGCCGCGGTAGCGTAGGTGTGCGCAGCAGCGCCCAGGTATCTCCAATGCAAACGGATAAAAATGCAGAGGAATGTGGGGAAAATGCAGAGAGCGACAGGGTACAACGAAAAGCGGTGTCAGCGTGCGCTCGCGAAATGTACACGCACATGCTCAGCCAAGGCGTCCAAGATGATCAGTCCAAAACGAAACCCGCGGGTTGACCGTGACCAACACCTATGCGACCACCCTCCCTATGCGACCCCCAGCTCAGCTACATCTTCTTAATCTCCGTAAGCGCCCAAGGTACCTAGGCGCGCCAAGGCGCACCACCTACGCAAGTGGCGGTGTTTAGCCAACCATGCTTAATGAATAAGCACAAAGCGTGGAATGGGTCCACGACCTAGTGAGATATACTGATTCCGGTATACTCGAGAGTGGGCAAAGTAACAGGGTCGGCTCGGCATCGAATATATTGATAGATACGAGATAAACAATGCTCTCAGGGTTTTAACCCCCAAGTCAAACCTAAACCCCGAACGGTTAGTGACAGATGTGTCACTTGACACCCACGGGACAGGACAGACTAGGGGTCTGACCAGGGCCTACACCGGGACTCTCGGGAGGGCTGCCGGTCAGATCTCAGCATCGAATTGAAGCCACCGGGCTATTTAGGAATTAAATTGAAGCCACCGGGCTATTTACGTATTTAGGAATTAAATTCGTGTTGCCACCTGGCCATAGCATACGATAATTATGGCAACAGGCCACCGGGCCACGAAAACAAGGCACCGGGCTATATAAGAATTATGAACATTGTCACCGCACCGGGTCATCTCAAAATTAAATTTAAGCCACCGGGCTATTTTAGAATAAAAACATTTGCCACCGGGCCAAATAGGAATACATATTTATGCCACCGGGCCAACTCAGATATTAAATTAAACCACCGGGCCAAATAGGAATAAAAACTGTTGCCACCGGACTATCTCACAATTCACCCATATATCCGGGGTACCCCACAAAATACTGTGACGCCAGTTGACAGATCGATGTCATCTCTGACTGTAAAACCAGCGGTTTGCTGATTTTCAAGCCTCGCCACGCAGCCCTTGAGAGGACACACTGCTAGAGGGGCCAACGCTCGATCGACCGCGCTTGGTATGTTTTCACCACTGGAATTCGTGTTCCATCGCGAAGTGTTTTTTAGCTTCGCGTTCCCAACTCGAGTTTCACTTTGGTTTGACACTGTAAAATAGCGGCTGCGTGCGTCTGGCCCATCTGCGAGAATTCTATATTGCATGATAGCGATATATCATGGCGTTACTTGGTCACTGCGGAACACCATGACATTTTCAAAACGTGTTTTCGTCCAGCGAGTGAAAACCGCCCTAGAAAATTGGAAAATTGACCATTTGCGGCCCATCCCTTGCTGTTTGATGTCGCCGCGACCTGGGGAACCTTACATTCATTACATTCTCGGGTGACCTTACATTCAAACTGAACAAGGTTTGGTGTGTATTACACCAGTCTCGTAGATAGGTCAGCTGCATTCGCACGGATGGGTTTTATTTTTTGAGAGTTTTACCTAATCGTGCCGTCCGCGTCCAAAACTCTTGCGATCATGGCGGGAACAGGTTCTAGAAGCTTAGAAACTCCATGCATATGGTCCCTGAAGGTAGTTTTTACCGTACATACGCTCTCAATGTAGCAGCATGCCGCTTTAGCACGCATCTTGAAAACGGCGGTAATCGGAAGTGGCCCGAGTCATAGATTTCCGATTTCCGTAGGTGCTGTTCCGATTGGAACAACGCCACTCCGTATGTATGACAACTACCTGTCAATAATGGTATCTACAAGATAATATATGTAAAAAATTAAAAGATGCGTCACAATGAAGCACGCCTTTAAGGCATACATACTGCGGAAAGCTTTTTTCAGAGCCTGAGGCAACGTTCGCTTGCGCCGACAGCGAAGGGTTGAGCTCTCGAGTTTCGGCGGTCCTCCGGTGAAATCGAGGACTCTGGTGCTTCCGATTTTCGATTACCCAATCAGAGACGAGGAATCGTTCCGATGGCACGAGTAATCGTTTGTGAGCATGCAGTTTTTCTGAATCGAGCTCGGATTTCCATTGAAATTCAGTCGAGCGACCAAATCGAGTCGAAAATGAAAAAAAAAACTACAACTCGCAACGTTAACAATGTAAAAAAACAAAATTCTGGGGCTACGAGAAGGGGACAGCTTAAGTATGGTCGAAAATCTCCGCTAAAGTATGGTGGGAAATAGCCACAAATCACGCAATTTGGCCCACTTAGACTACTGAGGGAATCGCCCCCAAGTGTTATATATGGCTATGACCGGGTCATCCCCGGTGCGGCAATTACCGGTAATTTGAAAAGGGGGTATGGTATTACCGGTAATTTTACCGGTAATGGTAACGATGGTAATACCAAAGTAATTACCGCTTGCAGCTGGATAGGTACCTTTCGCATACGGCATGGTATGATGGCGTCATCTGTTTCTACAGGACCCCCCACACCTATATGCATCGTGTGACATTGTGGCTCGGGTTGTGTGAAGCTATATGGGTCATTTAAGTCGCTTGCAATAATCGCAGATAGAGTGCAGACAGAACAGGAAATGTTGAAAGCGCGTATACTTCGTTTCATTTGATGAGTTCTAAGAGACTGCGTATCGATTTGGTCACCGCTCGCATGTCTTATGCGCTTCGAATGCGTAAGACGATGCCATATGATTCATTGCTAGCTAGGTAGTCGCATCACCATCATGCTATGTAGTAATCACGAAGTGCAGATCGGAATCTGAAATTCTGAAATTCCGAAAACCCGGATCAAAACTTCGTCGCGTCGAAAACTTCCCTGATGGTCACTTTGACTGTTTTGTTATTCGGTCCCTCCAATTCCACCATTTCGGCAGCATCCCCGTCCGCCATCTTGACTGAGTGTCCTGAATAATCTGATGAGAGGCGGTATCATCAATCATGCAACAGTGCACTCGAGTCGTGTCGTCAAGCTCGTCGCCTATGTGGAGCTCAATCTGGCGGCTGAAAAGGTAAAATTCTCGTAATCTGACGGTAATCGCAACAATTCCCATGGTAATTACCAATTACCATGGTAATTTACCAGTAATTTCTTAAGTATGGCAGGTAATTCGATCTGAGGGGGTGGTATTACCAGTAATTTTACCGGTAATTACCATCCCAGTAATTTACCAAAAAAAAATACTGCCGCGCCTTAGTCATCCAGACGGTCATTTTGATCCCTTGAAAGTCACGATCGGATGACTTTAACTTTTCGACTGTCACGCGCTAACGAACACTGCGCTACTTGCGCACGCAATGTCACAGACAAAAACATAATTATAGATGGGCGATACTTCGTCAGACAACTATTTATAGGTAGCACAAAATTTCCCGGGTTGCACCTCCCGCCGAGGTGCAAGCCGATCTCATGATCTGCCGTATTTTGCACTGAAACTTACGGGATTAGGAACATCATTCGTGAATCTGTTCACGTTAGTCAAGTCGCATGTGCATATGCTTTGTCCTTGGCGGCCACAACGCGTGGAGTCGCACGCGCTTGTTCATAGCACTTGCGGGAGGCTGAGATCCTCCCGCAAGCGCAAGATTCGAACAAGCGCGTGTAATAAATTTCGCTCCACGCCCGCTCTAATGGTGCACGCTTTCCGTATCCACCCATATTACCTCTTAGAGTCAAACCGATATGGGTGGGCACGTCCGTCTCCGATGTGATTGTCGGAAGCGTCGCTTGCGTCAAAATGTCCAACGCCCGCGGGGTTCAGGCTACATGATCATCCCGTCATTGGACGCAATTCCTTCGGGATGCTTCATACTAGTGAGTTACCCCCCGTTGTAGACACTAAAGTACTTCAGAATTCTCATTTCAATCTCATCTCATTTCAGTTTCCACCAATCAGAATCCAGAAACGAAATGAGACGAATTCTCATTTCGCAATCTCATTTCGTTCATGGAAATGACCGAAATGAGATTCAGCGCTGAGCGCTGAGCGCGGAATCTCATTTCGTCCGACGAAATCGTTCCAAACAGGGCATATATCTTACCGTGGCGGGCCGGCCCGGGGCCGTAGCGTGTCACGCCGGGCCGAAAGCGGGCCGGGATTGGATCAGGCTGCGGGCCGTAGACGAACGGTGAAAATCTCAAAACTTTACGTGAAATTTTCGATTTTCGTGATATTCCCATACTTAAAATTCGAAAAATTCGCCTGCGGCGGGCAATTTTCGAGGCTGACCGGGCTGGCCGAAACCGGGCCTGAAATATTTGCAAGTGCGGGCCGCAAAAAATTTGGGAAGATATATGCTCTGGTTCCAAATGAGAACGCAAATTCATCGGATTCGTTCGATGCAGAGCGAAACGAGGAACGCCATTTCATCGTGTTCGTTCGATCCGATCCTCCTCATTTGGCAGAAGTTTCCGCTTTGCACTCGACTGTCGTTGTCGTGTGTCATCACGTCTCCTCGTGTCCTCTGCAGCAAGCCTAAACTCACGATTCCTCGTTTTCAGAATTCTCATTTCGCTGATGGATTCTGATTGGCGGATCGAACACGAAATGCGATGAGATCGAAATGAGAACGACTTTAGTGTCTACAACGGGTGGTTAAGTAGTATCATATGACAATAATACGTGCAGTTCCATGTGTTATCATATATTCAGGTGTATTATATTATATTATAACTTGAATAATCGTCAAACTCTTGAATAATGGTGAAGAAGAAAACATGTCGTATTTCCGATCAGAATATTTCTACGTCGCGACGACGTGACTCGATACAACTGTCATCCATCATCGAAAGTGACAGGTCGGCAATTGACGAGTAATGGGCATCACTAGTGCCACCTGCATGATGCTAGCATGATGACATGGATGATGTAAAGCATGCATCCGACTGCATATGCAATTATGTAAGCATATACGTATTGAACGTATATTCATACAGTAACATCAGACCGCACCGCTGCAATAACGGTTACGAATGTATCCTTTTATACAGTGCCGCGAGATCATCTGCCGTCTACCGTCTGCCGTGAGTCAGAAAGACAAAGCGCTCACATCCGCAAATATCGGCGCGCTGGTATTTACAGATGAGGGCAGGCGCAGACCCCGCAGGCGCTGGTGTATGCGGATGCGGGTACTTTGTTATTGGCGCGCTGATATTTGCGGGTGAGGGCGGTACATCTGGAATTCGGCGTTCAGTTCTGAATGCGTAATCGACTGTTCCCCGTTCCCCCCCGTTGCGGAGCGCTCGTGTAACAAAGACGACACGTCACGATCCCCGTTCATGCATCGCCTGAGAGCGTGCTCATAACGATGGTGATGATCCGCGATCCGCGTTCTCGTTTCGCTTTGGATCGTAAACCGTCATCGGAAATCCCGAACGCACTGCACCGTTTCTTCGCGTTCCAGTAATCGATGACATCAGAAATGTCAATGACATCAGATGTCAGCAGAAATGTCACTGGCGCGCCATGGCGCATGGACACAGTATCGTGAGCTCTTGACTTCCCATTTAGTCTTACGTGCGTCTCCGAATTTTGAAAGCACGTGAGCCGAAAACCATACTGCAAACTCTGATTAGATCAGCCTAGATAATTTGATTGTATTGTGTTGCTAGTATAAAATAGTTTCTGATATTTTCGCGTACCGTATATTTTCCGCAGGTGGTTGGTCATAGCGTGGTCGCCGCAAGCAAGATGCGTTTGGTGTTTACGTAACCCACACACCCACGCACTTTGTCGCTTGCCCAAAACTATGATTTACCCCATAATTTTCGTGCGAGATTTTGAGAGTAGATCCTGCCTGCGCACCTATTTTCCTTTCGTAATTCACTTACAGTGTTCGCAGATGAAGTCCATGAGCACGTTTTCGAAAATGGTTGGAAGCAGTTGGTCACACACGGAATGAGCGGACATCATTCCCGCCAGGTGCGCTCACAACCTTTTAGTAAGATCGGAAAGCTGGATCAACCTGCGCACCTTGAATCATAGTGATATCTTGAAGGGCAGGTGAGTTGGTATAGGGACGCGCGACATTTGATGTGGGGCTAGGAGCTCCCACGTTACGTGATGATTAAGTGATTTTTAAGTACTTGTTTTGTGTGCGTTATCTGCCTTTAGGCTAGCTAGTTGGAAAAATGTGCTTTCAAATTGAATTCTTCGATAGAATTTTACAAGTGTGTGTGCCTGTTTGCTTGTTTTTACTGGATCGTGAAAAACTGGGCCTTTTTAGCTTCTAAAAAGGCCCAGTCTAGGTTCCAAGTGTCGCAACTCAAAATTGCATGACAACCGCCCCATGGCTCTTGGCGAGGAGGCGGGATATAAATATCCGACGCACCGATCCCAGTTACCACCCCAATTGCTTTTGGGCTCTGGTGGTGTGGAAACACTGGGAATCTAAGGTATGTCTCCATGCTTTCCGTAGCATGTCTTTTGCAGTCATTGCTACTACAGTTAGTAGCAGTGCAACTTGTAGCGCGATTTGCACTTGCATAAATTGCGAGTATCGTGATATAGGTGCTTGTAGTTTTTAAGGTCCGACGATGCGAACTTTGTTTTAGATAGACAGTTCGCTCAAATGAGGCTGGGAGTGCGTTAGCCTTCGGCACGCCCTGGGGTGAAACCCAACCCAGCCAATTTAAGGTACGCTCTTGTCCTTGTTTGAGCTTTTTATTGCATCGCACTTGGTTTAGTCTTTCTTTTAATTAAGAGAGTCGGGTGTGTGTCGGGATAGTGACGGCAGGGAGCTTTTCACTTGTTCAACGACTCGATGAGGGATGGCCTTGCATAGTCAACACAGGTATATGCCTCGTATACCTGATATATTACTTAAATGATATATCGTGCCAGGTAACCATTGCGATTGAACTGCTGTGCCTAGGACAGCAACATCGCTCCTTGCCTTCACTGTAGGTAGAACCTAGAGTTCCTCAGTCTAAATATGCGATTTAGTGGGGAGGACACTGTTATTGTGCAATCCTTTGTGCCTTGAACCAGCTCGCAGCTCGCGGTGGAACCATTGCGATTGAACTGCTGGGTAATAGTTAGGTAATCCTTCCCCACTTAGAGTGGTGGTTTATTTTTTATTTTCTTTATTTTCTTTTTATCAAACTGTTTTGTTTTAATGTATAGACTTATTTTAGCTATTGACTTTTAGTATTCTATAACGAATATCAACTGTAAGCTCGGTTTTCACATAAGCTGTTTGCATATCTTATTTGGTCGGTGCAAATCCTGCAACCCTATGAGAAATATTTTATTTAGCATAGGTATCAAAATATTACACCTCCTTTGTGGCGTTGCAAAAACGAACTCCCTTGGCCACACATTGGTGATTGCGCCATTGAAGGAACCATTGTGGTCACGCTTTCTACTCTTGTAGAAGAAGGCGCCTGCACCCTTGGTCTGCGGGTTTGTTTGGAGCGCCCTTAATCCGCGAGCAACAAGGTATTGGCCTTGTTGTGATGTATGGCATCTTGGGTTTGAGTAGGTCTGACACTCTTGTGTCTGTGACCACTTGTCTCCCGTTGCGCCACAAAGAGGTGTAATATTTTGATGCAAAAATAATTTTCCACATATGTGCTCCCGTGTTTTAGATCTTTTAGGATATGTGTGATTACTATAAAAGTATGGTATGGTACTGCGCACTTTCTGGTCTTACATAAGATCAAGATAAGCATGTTATTTTTCACTATGTTCTTTGAGGTTTTGGAACCAAGCCATTCTCACACAGCATGGGGTGTTGGGTATGGTAAGGCAGAAACTTCAAAGGAGCGGGACTGTGAAGAACGAACGTGCATTAAGGTAATTGTATTCGCTCTCATAACCTCACAACCCACACTCCGGACCACTCACTAAAAATTCATTACTCACTCTATTACGCATTCACTCAACTCAACTCAGCTCACCTTATCTTAGCTCAGCACTTAGCGCCAAACTCAACGCCAAAGTTGAGCTTAGCTTTTGAGCTCATATCAGCTAAGCGTGTCAGTTTCGCTCACGTCAGCGTGTCAGCTAAGCTCAACTCAACTCAACTCAACTCAACTCACCTCAACTCTATGAGTGAAAACAACTCAGCTCAGCTTATCTTAGCTCAGCACTTAGCGCCAAACTCAACGCCTGAGTTGAGCTTAGCTTTTGAGCTCATATCAGCTAAGCGTGTCAGTTTCGCTCACGTCAGCGTGTCAGCTAAGCTCAACTCAGCTCAGCTCAACTCAACTCAACTCACCTCAACTCTATGAGTGAAAACAACTCAGCTCAGCTTATCTTAGCTCAGCACTTAGCGCCAAACTCAACGCCTGAGTTGAGCTTAGCTTTTGAGCTCATATCAGCTAAGCGTGTCAGTTTCGCTCACGTCAGCGTGTCAGCTAAGCTCAACTCAGCTCAACTCAACTCAACTCAACTCAACTCAACTCTATGAGTGAAAACAACTCAGCTCAGCTTATCTTAGCTCAGCACTTAGCGCCAAACTCAACGCCTGAGTTGAGCTTAGCTTTTGAGCTTAGCTTAGCTTAGCTTTTGAAAAAAAAAACACATATCCTATCACAGGCATAACAGTGGTATAGAGATACACATATATCCTACCACAGGCATAGCACACGCACAGAGAGGTACACGCGTATCCTAGCATAGGAATAACACGACAGGCACACACATATACACACATATTCCAGTCTATGTTGTATTATCCCGTACCTGTAACTGTGTGTCAGCTCAACTCGGTTTGTCAGCTCCGCTTAGTTTAGCTTGTTAGCTTATATCAGCTCAGCGTGTCAGCTTTGCTCCTGTCCGCGTGTCAACTAAGCTCAACTTAGCTCAACTTAGCTCAACTTAGCTCAACTCGACTAAGCTCTGCTCAACTCGACTCAGCTTTGCCCAACTTTGCTGTTTGCTTTGCTTTGCTTCTCAGTTGAGCTCAGCATGTCAGCTTATGTGTGTTGAGCTTTACCACGATTCGTTCCTCAGGATGGCCACTCAAAACATGGACGTGCGCTACTCGGAGACCAACAAGCAAGCATCACCTTCCCAAAAAGAAAAAAATGCGGATAATAAGACAAAAAAATCAGCACGAGCAATAGAAGAAAAGGGAAAGAAAACTCTAGAAGCCAGATGGCCAGTGGCCCAAGCTTGAAAGACTAGGCCGTCGAGTATGAAATAAATGAGAACTCATGCACGAAGTCACAAGCTGTGGTAAGTACTTATTTACCCTTTGTTGTTTTTTGCGCATAAGTTCTTTTCAACTGCTACTCACTGTGGCACTATCGCATGTGCAGACAGAGGTGCCAAACACCTTCAGCAAGGAGTATTCAAGAATGTTTACCCAAGTTAAAAGATGGAATACGACACAATCGCGTGTGAAGCTTGCGCAACCAACCAAGTGGCTTGCAACTTAGACAAAAATACCCCAACACCAAAACGCTATAGGAGTGGGAAGTATAGATGAGAAAGAAGAAGAGTATAATAGCCAGTGATACCATCTTAGTGGAGACCGTATGAACATATGCAAATGAAGTAGCTTGTGTACTCAAAGGTGTATCTATTTATGTGGATTTGTTGATTTTTTTCTTTTTGAATTTGCCTCCTGCTTTCTAGCCTTGTGAAAGTCTACCTTTTTTTTAATGTGCGGTTCATGGTACTTGCCTTGAATGCTTGAATCGACCCTTGGACTTATCATGAGTGTCCCCCCATCGATTCAGGATCGTTCCAGTACTTGGAGCGTTCCAGGATCGTTCCCGTACCTGGAGCGTTCCAGGATCGTTCCCGTACCTGGAGCGGAGCCCGTTCCAGGATCGATCCCGTAAGAAACTTCCCTCCCGGGATCGATCCCGTTCCGGATCACGAAAAGAACGATCCCGGATCGCCTCGCCATTTTCCAGATGTAGCCAGTCGGATTATATGCAAGGGGCATATAATACAATATAATACCGTATATATTATACCGTATACTTCATGGGAGGACAGACTTTCCCCCCACTGTATGGGGGGTCTGGTCCCTCCTTGTTTCACCCCTCGCCTTGAGTGACCCTGCAGTTGTCATCTGTCATTTGTCCCGGTCCCGATCGCCCGACCCGCACCGATAAAACACTCAATTATTTTATCTTATGCAGCTTAGACCGATTGTGCCACCGCCTATTTTTCTGGTATTCCTGCGGGCTCAATGATATATCACCCTTTCCCTGAGGTCAGGGCCCTACCATGTGGTGGTTCTTTCATCTTCCGCTCGCTTCGGCCTGGTGTGCCGACTCTACATCCGCACGGGACCCGCCCCGTAGCGTATGTAGGACCGTATTTCGCAGGACCCGCCCCGTGGAATTTACGCAGCTGCATTATTTTTCATCTGCGTACCGTCTCGGCCTGGAGTGCCGAAACTTACATTATCCTTCCTTTCGGTTCCCATCACCGAAAACCCGCCTGATTCCCGAACCGTCTCGTGAGTCACATTTCCAATTGTAAGCTGGAGCCTTATTATATATTTTATCCCGCACATGTCTCAGCGTCGCCAGAAAAGCCTCGCCGAGGCTCTCCGCACCGCCCGCAAGAGTGCGAGTACTTCCCCACAAGGGACGCCCGCTACTTCTGGGACTAGTACCCCACTTTCATCGCGCCCGCGGCGAATTATATATACGTCATCGCTGCGTTCACCGCCATCATCATCACGCCTGTCTCCTTCGGCCTTCGACTACTTCAACGACTCGTCAATTCTAGTTTCGACCCCTGTGGAAGAGGGGCGGGAAGGGGAGTATGCGGAGCAACTATCCTACGCTTTCACCTACGCCACCCTCCGATCTGGTTACTGTTCTGCGTTTTTCTGGAGGTTTCAACCCGAAGAATGGTTTCTCCCTCGACGGCGACGACGCTGAGACTGAGTTCACCGTTTTGCTGGCTGGCTTGGGGCACGTCCTGTACCCAATCTCATACGCCGAAGCTCCAAGCTCCAAGCTCCTCGACCTCGAGCATGAGTTCGACTTTTACAATGTCACCCTCAACGAGCTCCTTTTCACCATCCTGCCTGTGTGGTGCTCCGCGGTACAGCGCTTGCGCTGTATCACGAGGCAGCACGCTCTCATCCTGCCGATGGCCGCTTGTCCCTACAGCGGCTGAGGTACGAGGTCGAGGGAGTACCCGACCCTGCCACTGACCGCTTCTGGGTCAAGTTGCGGGGAACGACGATCGACGAGGAGGCTGACCCCACGCCGCAGCTCACGCATCATCCGCAAGCTGGGCGACAGGCACGCCAGGCTGAACCCCGACTACAGCGAGAACAAGCGCGTTAAAGACTTATGGCACGTCCTCGCTGCCTCCGCCAAATCCACCCCTTTTGTGACCCCCTTGTATCTTACCGGTAGCACTTCATTTTTGTCGCGAGGTCTTTTTATTTGTCGCACCGTGCGACATAATTGTAATTATATCGTGCGACAGAAATGGCGTGGCGCTCATGTTTGTCGCACGCGACAAACATGAGCGCCACGCTCATTTCTGTCGTGAAAATTCACAGAAAATTTCCGAAAATGAAAATAAGCTAGGGGGAACACAAACGAATATTACCGCGATTATGACTTGAAAAACAAAATAACTAAACGAGTAGTACCGCGAGTATTACATAAAACACAGGTGTATTATACGATCACTTGGGGACATTCATATAGCACGAGGCATACAAGAAGTAGCAAGCAAGCAAGCATTTCAGATGGATAAAAATACAAAAAGAAAAACCGATTACACCCTTAAAAAATATTAGCATAATTACTTACAACGTATTACTACTAGGCTGCTAGTTTCTAATACAAGGATTCAACTACCCGTGGGCGATATGAAAATCTAACCTAGGAAACTAGAGCACAGTGCACGTTCCAAAATCTTCAGAACCAAAACGTTTCCTGCAGCACACGAACAGCGAATCAGTCAGGACGTTGGGGATCGAACCCAATACCGACAGCCAACTGCTGTCCGCATTTCGCCCTCGGGTGGGCGTCTACGTACAAAATAGACGTTTTGAAAACAGCAGCGGAACAGTAGGTGGGAAATCTAAAATTCTGAACTTCAATAATCGGCGAAACCTAAACAGAGCTGGAAGTCACAGGATGCCGCCAGCAGAGCTGGCGGCACAAAAAGATGCTCGGCGTAAAAAACAAAACCTGCAAATAAAAACGAAACGCTGGTTAGTAAAGATGTTGGGAATCGAACCCAACCCGTCGGGCTGCTGTTCAGGATCCCGCCGGTCTCCAAGCATCCCTTCAGCTTAGTAGGGCCAGAGGGAAAGATGCCGCCAGGAACGTTGCTGGCGGCTTTAGAAAAGGAACAACATGAATTATGCACTATGGCCGTTGCTGGCGGCTTCAGAAAAGGCACAACATAAACCTGCAAAAAAACAGAGCGCTGCTCGGGAAGGAAGAATTCCTGTTGGAAATTGAACCCAAACCGTCAGGCGGGATGCAAAGACGCCCGACGGCCTCCAATCATCCCTATATCGCAGGATGGGTTGCTGGTGGGATGCGGCTCATGTGAGAACATCGCAGGAACGCCCCCCCGCCGGGTTCCACGCATGCACACGAAAACATGGTCAATATGAAATATCGCTAAAGAAAAGTAGCGCGCAAAAATCATTAATCAAAGAAAAACACAAGCCGCTGAGACAGCAGGTAGGCGCAAGATGAGAGCTTGGAGAAAAATGAAAACGTTGCCGACCAGGATCATATCATATCCATTTTTGTCCGGGCCGCGCCGCGTGTCTCCCGATAGGAGTGGTGAGATGATCTTGAATCACGAGATGCGTAAATAATTGGAAATTCCGCATATCTTCGGGGTAAAATATGGAATTGTTACCCTTGTCTCTCGTTGTCGGTTACTAACGATCGATCGAGAGAATCCTGGGTAGGACTCCTGAGATCGGTAGACCTGTTAGAGAAGTGTTGCGACAAATTCATAATTGGAAATTCCGCATATCTTCGTGGTATAATTTTGAATTGTTAAACGTGTCTCTCGCTGTCGGTCACGAACGATCGGTCGAGAGAATCCGGGGTAGGACTGCTGAGATAAACCGTTAGATTAAACGCGGGAGCTTTCGCCCAAGACGCACACCTCTGGCCTTGGAGCATCGATCGCATTTAGAATTTTGGGGCATAAAAATTACAATTGGTTATTCCGCTTATGACCCATATTCGTGGTATCCCTCAGATGCTATCGTATCATGATTGGCCGGTAAAGCGCGAGCGCTCGACACAATCCTGGGTAGGACTGCTGACATCGGCAGGAATTTTTTGGAAAATTTCCAACGGCATAATTTTTTAGGGACAGCTCCTGCGGTGCGGTGTGTACGATGTCACTTTTTTCCAGGAAACCTGTTTCGCTCCTTTAAGGGAAACGAAATGAAAGACAGCATATTTCTGAAAAAGCTGCGAAGCGTCGTTAATATAAACGAATCTTTTTGCGACACGACAAATAATAAGACCTCGCGACACAATTGAGAGGCTACCTATCTTACCATCATTCGTGAGCTTCGTGGGGGCGCACGTTTTACATTTTCATCACTTTACCTTCGTGTCCGTACGGTCTGACGCGAGGAGTCCGCCTACGCCACCCGCACGTCCGCTTTGCCGCCACCGCCCCCGCCCTCTGGCGGTGATGCGTGGCAGAAATCGCCCTCTCCAACAAAGCCGAGGGTGATGGCCTTAAATTCCACCAAGAACTGCGACGCCAAGCCCGTCGGCAACTGGACCGCCCAACCGCCTGGAATTATGGTCATGAAGTGGGTGGGCACAGGGCACCCGTGCCTCCTGTGTTTCAGGATGTGGAATATCACGGACTGCCACCCCACGACCCAAGGTGCCTGCCCCTACTATACTTGAAAGGAAGCATTTCAAGGTATGGCTTACGCGAGGTCGACTTTACACAAAACTTCGGAAAATATTTTATTCGATAAACATGTCGCTTAAACCAATCTAAACATATTGCGCGCTCTGGGTATACAATTGACCCAGGCATTGAAAAGTTATGGCCGATACCGCTCGGTTACCTCCCATACTTAACCATACTTAAGAGCACACTTCAATCGTATTTATCTCACGATCTAGAAAATCGGAAGTTTTGTGTAAAGTCGACCGAGGCTCGCGTAAGCCATACCTTGATTTCCCCCCGGTCGCGCGCCAGCCACGGCACTCCCCGCAGGTCCCAGACCGCCGCCACCTACTGCTGGGATGGTGGTACAGCTTGCATTGCCTTCGGCTTAGCAGGAGTATACAGGGGACCTGGTGGTGGATGGGAACCCTGCACCTGAGCCTGGGGCGGCAATCATGACGCGCTCTTCAACCAGGACATCGAGCCCGCCCCTGAGCCTGAGTGGCTACTACCCAAATTCAAAGTCCTACCATAAGGACCTACGTGCAAATGTTTTTTCCTCGCATAAACAGGACTAAATTGGTCCAACGTGCGACCAGCCATCCTATTTATATGCGTCAAATGAATATTTCAACTTGTGGGTGCATGCATAGGGTGACCTTTGGAGTGCTTAAATTGCGCACGCTTTGGCGGTGTATTTTCTTTTCAAAATTCAGCAAAAAAAACTAGGTCCTGCCATAAGGACCTACATTTAAGCCCGGCTATCCGTTTCACAACAGGTCCTACGAAAATTTCGAGACCCATCACCCATGTCGTCAAGTTCTCGAGTAGCTCTTTCCCTACTAATGTCATCTCAAAATTTTCATCCGAGGTCATCTTGAACATCAAAATCTCAGTTGAAGTGGCATGGGTATGTAAAATCCGATGATTTCAGTGTG
Source organism: Cymbomonas tetramitiformis (assembly GCA_001247695.2). Lineage (NCBI taxonomy): Eukaryota > Viridiplantae > Chlorophyta > Pyramimonadophyceae > Pyramimonadales > Pyramimonadaceae > Cymbomonas > Cymbomonas tetramitiformis. The sequence continues at coordinate 32,828 of LGRX02010248.1, read as the reverse complement.
GCATAGCTAATGTTGGATCATTTTTTGCACTACCCATGCTTACTATAGATGATGCACCGTGCACGTACGGTCAAAACTTGCGTCGTGGGGGAAGGGGAACTTAGTTCAAATCCCAAAGATGCCGTAAACCAATGGGCAGCTAATCCTGATATCGATAGGCTACCTTAAAAAATTATTGAAAAAGTGGTCCTTATGGTAGGACATACACCGTTGTAGGTCCTACCGTAAGGACCATCGGGTAGTAGCCATGAGGAGCCGCCCTCGGAATCCTCGATGTCCCCGCAGTTTGCTCCGGCAAATTCCGACACCGACCATGCGGCGTTCTCTGCGTCTGGACTGCACGAGGAGGAGGACTTCACGTGGCCCGCCTTCAGAGAGACCACGTGGATTCCCAGCATTGTGTCGCCTAATCCTTAGAGCAGTTTGCAAATCTTGCCTTGACCCGTGAATGCTAGATGTTTGGGCAGCGCCCTACAGTAATCACTCGGTAATAAGAAAACCGGAGATTTGGGACCAGCCAGCAATATTCGCCAACTTGGATACCCCCCGCCAGCGCCAGCGTCCTATGAAAATCGTAAGAATAGTGGGTCATTTCTTTTCAATCAGCCAGCAATTTTCTTAAATTTTCAGTGATAAACCCGTGAAAATGCGACATTTTAAAAGAATTCCGCCTAAATGTTTTGCGTTTCAAAGGTTCAGCCGCATAGTATTTTTGAGATTGTGACATTTGAATCGTGATTCTGTATGCGTCCGATGAAAAAGTTCGATCCGAATACGGTTCGATCAAATTTACATGTGACACGAATATTCTTAATAAACGCCGGATTCGATTACACCAGGCTTAGATGGTAATAATAATAATAATAATGATAATAATATTAAAACATTTACGCTAGCAAAGGGGACAAAGTCCTGAGAGTGCGGTATCCCTGCAAAGCAGGCTAGTGAATACACCAGGGGCTACTCCCTCTGCTATAGCGCGCCCACAAAGGGGCTCAGCCCACTTTTCAGCAGGGTGACATCTAGAGAAAAAGCTAGGTGCTAAGCAAAAAACTCTAGAAGATGGAGAAGCAGCCATGGCCGGGTGTGTGGGGGGGGTGGCTGAATCTTAGATGGTCAGCCCGATGAGAATGTTCTACTGAGATATCTCAAAACAGCTACGAGGAGATAGCTCAAGAACGTACGGAACGTGTCGAGGTAAAAGCTAAAGATATGATCAACACTAATCATATATACTGTGTTCGGACTAGCTAGTGCTATGACCTGTCATACTATGACAGTGGTCATATCCTAGACTCCGCAGTAATCCCAGTGGCGAAAAGCATCAAAAATCAAGGCCCCAATGCCATAGGTCCTGCCGAAATAGAAACTGCTGTCGCCATAAAACTGCCTACCAAGGACATCAACCATTGTCCAGAGCTGCGAACGTTGCCCAGCCAATTCTGTGACATCAGTAGAGCCAGAAACGAAGGAAAGACGCGCTGTTGGAGATAATGGAGAAGCTGGCTCTGAATCTGGTCGCAAGACAACTTCCGGTGTGAAGTTCGAGTAGCAATCGAAAAACATATCCTCCTCTAACGAAACCTCTGCGCTGCCAAAACAGTCAGGTGCCGAAACCTGTGAACCAACAGATACACCAGGAGCCAGCGGAGCACAATGTAGAGGGGAAGCTGCCCCCCCCAAGGATAGCAGATAAATCAGTCTCGGGCTGCAGACATCAACACATGAAACCGAAGAAGGAGCAGATAAATCAGTCTGGCTGCAGACATCAACACATGAAACCGAAGAAAGAGCAGAGGAAGTAGGCAAAGAGAAATCGGAATCGTCGAAAATAACAGGAGCCAATATAACTGCGGAGCGAGACTCAAACTCCCATAAAATGCGGAGTCTTTTAGCCAGCACAACAAGCTGGTCCTTCTTAAGCGATTCAAGCTTCGAAAATTGAGCCTGTGCGCGCTCGCACAATTTCCTATACTCAACCTGTGAAAGATCACCAGGCGAGGTCCAGCTAGAATCCACAGTACGCCCCATGAAAGCTAAGGGAACGCACGTGGTTGGGGCTACTGCTCTGAAGAAAGATGGAGGAGCAGCAGCCCCTCTCCAAACCTCAACACGCTCGCAGAAAACTACACAGTAAGCGTAAAATAGAGCACCATAACCTACTGAGATATCTCAAAACAGCTACGAGGAGATAGCTCAAGAACGTACGGAACGTGTCGAGGTAAAAGCTAAAGATATGATCAACACTAATCATATATACTGTGTTCGGACTAGCTAGTGCTATGACCTGTCATGCTATGACAGTGGTCATATCCTAGTATGTTCGTTACACTCAGATTGCGCTTACGCTGTAGGCCGTGGCAATTCATGCAAATATTTCTGAGTTTATATGCCTTGTGTGGACGGACGCACATGCTGCGATGATAAAAATACGCAAGCGCCACAACGTGCTTCCTTTTATTATATTATTTACAACTGCCGTGCTCGCATGTCGCGATGATGCGATCTAGCACCGACGCGCATGGTTCAATTATGAAATATATCTGCCCATAACTCGCTTCTTGTACAGTAAACACTCAATATTAAGGAATTCACCGTTAAGGAATCAGCCAGCGTTTGGGGGTCACGATTTTAGTGGTTTGGCTGGCTGGACCCAAAAAAATATGGAAGAGGTCCAAAATAAGGAAGGCTCGCTGGCTGGCATGCTTTCGGCAATCTTAAAATAAGAAATTGACGCTGGCATAGCTTGACGCGGTACACATGGCATTAGGCCAAGCGAGGCGCATTGCTAGACTTTAGGTTCAGGGTTCTTATTATGGGCTCTGATAGCCCCTAGCCTGACCTGTCTCTGATCGGAACCGTGACTCCGCTAGTAGCTAGGATGACAGTACAGTAGTACTGTACTGTCAGTCATTATTTCGTATTATCCGGGTTTCCGAGATGCATGATAAAAGCACTCGGCCGGACTGTTTATGGAGCTTAGCCAGTTCGTTTTCACCGAGCGGAACACCTGTTCTCGCAGGTTATGCGCGTCACCACTTTCCCGGTAATTCTGATGGCACAGCGCCTAGCTGTTGCCATGATTGGCTAAGTTTTGACACAGAGATGGGGTGGGCGCCCCCTTAGGCAGTAGTTGACCTTTCCGCGGTATGGCCTCTCCTTGAGGTGGAGATCAGTTTGGGACATTTTTCGGCAGCAGTGTCGTCGCTCGCTATGGCTTCTTTTTACGTTTCACCTGGCCGGTGGAGAGGGCATTCCGCGTATTGTGGGTCGCAACCACTTTTAGCCAATCGGCTCATGACCTGTCTGATGTTGTTTTTATTGCTGAGACTTCTGCAGGAATTGGCCGCTGCATCTGCTGGTTTCTCTACTGCCGCCACACTAGCCCACGCTCCCCATCTCACCGTCATTTTGGAAATGGATACACCGCAGAGGCCACGTACGTACACGCGCTAGGGCGCGTAAATTAGCAACTATTTTCGATGATGTTGGGGCATTAAACTCGGCTACCCCCACAACACCGCATTTGTCTACATCTGACGAGTCAGCTGCGGCTGCGACGCTCGTGCAGCGGTTACGGAAAGATTCCTTTGATGTGCAGTGCGCGAAGACAGCAGCAACTAAGGTTTTGGGAGACAAGACGGCAAAATTTCGTGGCAATGAATCGTCGGCTTCGGACATTTTTTCACAACTGATCTCCGAAATTCAGCAGCTTTTCAAGCTGCAGTCACAGGCATTTGCACCCCTGTTTGAGCTGACTGCTGCTGATGTCCCTGTCATGCCTGCTGCCAATGAGCTCCTGTACTCTGTGCTGTTGCTGCTGACTGCGCCAGAGTCTCCTGCCCGTAATTGGGTGGAGGCTTCTGGGGCCGATGTTCCTGCTGATGGCAAACGTGCCACCCTCGAGGTGGTGCGTATGCTTGCTGATGATTCGACTCCGTTCGAGTCTTTTGCTGAGCTGCTTGAGGTGAGAATCTCGGATGAGCATGACCCTGACTCTGGCATTCGTCTTTTTAATAGTTGTCTTCGGGATGCGCAGCGTCTGCAGACGCTGCCCGAGGACGCTGTTAACCCCTAAGCCGGTGTTTGGGTCATTTCTGACCCAAGCGCTTTTCGGGACGCAAACATACTTTGTGGCGTCATTTGACACTCAAATTGATATTTGAAAACAGTTCTGAAAAGCTCCGATTCATGCGCATCCATTCGTGTGCTTCATACTTCCGGATTTAAAGCATTACTTAAAGAAATTAAGGTCGAATAATGTATCAATAACTGACACGTGTTGATATAACATATAATGGCCCTTTACCCTATCAATTACCCCAATTAGGGTTTGCTACATGTATGATACATCGTCAAGTGCTTGTGCCGTTGTGGGGGGTTAATATTAGGGTTTGGCTTAGGTTGCAAATTGGAACTTTGTCGATCTGGGGTTTTAATGTTATTGTACGAAGTAATATCACGGAACTTGAGCTTTACCAGATAAGGTCGTGCTATTGCATTGCGCCTTGAAGAGGCGTTTTCGAAAGTGTCTTTAAAAGTTAAATCGGACTATCAACGAACCATATATTCGCAAAAGGGTGGAATGTCCCAAAGTGCTGGGGAAAAACACCGGCTTAGGGGTTAAGAGACAATTCCTCTCTGCTCTATCTGGGCCGGCTTACGTCACGCTGGTTGACTCGTTTGCTCGAGCTGACCAGCGTGCGGCTGTAAGTCTGCTCACCCTGCAGGCACGCGTGCGCGAGCAGTACCGCTGCGGGCGGCTCTCGGGCAAGCGCACTGCAGGGCGCCCCATGTCTGTAGCATCTTGCACCACTGACACTGGCCTGGCTTCGGCCATTGATCGGCTCAGTGCTCAGTTGGTCAGGTTGCAGCGGGATGTGGATTCCCTTAAGAGGGGTGGCCCCATCAAGCCGCCTCCTGGGAAGCACACTCCGCGCAATTTCCACCGACCTGGAGTGCAACCACTTGCTCATTCCGCCTCTAAGGAGGTGGCTTTTGACAAGCGGTCTGGCACCTTTGTCCCAACGTGCAGGCACGAGAAGTGCCGCGCCGTTGGGTCAAAGCATTGGCTCAGTGAGTGTCCTCACAAGGACACTCACCCGTTGTCCATCTCGGCATCCTACTGCCAAGCCGTCGAGTCTTATGACTCCGACGTGCTTGCCCTTCGTTTTCAGCGGTATTATGACGCTGGGGATGAAGGGTCCATGGAGCACTTGTGTGCTCTCGTGGGGCAACCTGAAATCTGTGAACTGTCTGCACACTCCTTTGCTCCCTACGGCTCTGCAGCAGTTCAAGGATGCTGCTGCCTCTGCTGAGTCTGCACCTGCTGAGCATCTCTCTATTGGCCGTGTTGCATTTGCTGCGGTCAGCGGTCCGCTTGCTGGTGGTGTTGCTGAGCCGACCACTGACAAGCAGCTGCTGCCGAAGGCCTCTGCACCTGTGCATGGTGAGCCGGTTGACTTGCATGAAGTCAGCCGTGCCACCTTTGTGCCGCCGTCTGCCTCTCTGTCTCTCGGCCCGATGGCTCCTGCTGACAGTTCTTTCAAAACATTCAACACTGTCCACCCTGACTGGTTTGACATTGACCCTGAGCCTGTTGATGTCTGTGACTCCGATGATGATGGGGAGGGCTCCAACTACCCTCCTGGTGTCTGCCTGACTGAAATTGAGGGGGGTGCACCGCCGACGACTGCAGCGTTTCGGCGGTTCGGAGTCCCCAGAGGCTCCAGGCCATTTGGCATCGGTGAATTTGCACTCACTCTTTTCATGGTGGCTACGTTTCTGTTCAGTGCTACGGCGATGCCGACCCTCGTGGTCGGCGGTGGTGTCAGGGGCCTGGTTGAGCCCGGAGCCACTTACGGCTACGATTCACTACGGTCCCATGAAGCACTACTGGATTCTCTTAACCCGCCTACGGTGCCTGCTGTTTCGTCATTGCCGCTGCAGGATGTGCCGCGGTTCTTTTCTCAATCGACCTCGGCTACTTACCAGTCTGATGGTTTTGCCACTCCACTCTGGGATCCGCCTGACCCGCTTGGGTCTGGTGGTGTCAACATTTATGATGTCTCTTCTCAATTGACTTCGGATGCTTTTCTTGATTGGAATCCGTCACCTGAACTCGGCTCTGCCGACCAGCTTTACAGTGGCTAGAGTCTGCTTATTTCAAAGCCTGGAGGTGTGATTAGCCTTAGCCGCAGTGGTGGGTTGTGCCGGGACAAGTCCCCGGGCACCCAGCTAAAAGTATATCTGTTTCCCGTGAATTTCCAGTTTCTCGGCTTCCCCGTGACACCACCTCACCCCGAAGGTGTGAGTGGCAATCCTAGAGCAAGCAAACCCTAAAACCTAAACCCAATGTCACTTAATGTCAGAGTTCAAGGGACCATTGCAGCTAGCTAACAGCTAGCAAGATGCGGTGTCACTCTGCAAGATAATTGCGGCGAAGGTCTAGACTAGTTCACTAACATGCCGGTTGCGATGTGGCCGCGTATTCACTAAGTGGTGGCGGCGGTGTCCTCGAAGATGTCGAGGGGCATCCAGACGACGAATCAACCAACTCCTGTGCGGTGCCAAAGCCAAAAGTAGCCTGGCACCACCAGAGCGAATGCGTCGATGAGAAGGGGTTGGGGAGGTGGAAGGTGAAAAATGCGGTAAGGGGGCGCGATTGAGCGCATTGGGAATGGCTCGAAAGGAACGATGGTGAGGGGCGAAGTGGGCGTGGCAACATCACCACACACCACTAGATGGTGAACAGGTGGGGTGCAAGGCGAGGGCGAAGGGAGTGGAGGGACGAAGTCGAAGGAGTCAAAGCACTCGTTGTTGATGGCGAACGCGATGGACTCGAGTTTGGTGCTTGGTGTGTAAGCACCACCAGGCACCACCAGACCACAGCCAAAGGGAAGATGCTGTCGTCGAAGCAAGTCCAGTGCAGACCGAACTGCGGCCATGCGCGCACGCTGGCGTAGCGAGGCCATGATCTCCGCGTCTGCAAAATCTGGAAGGCGCGTCGATAGGGTTTCGTGGGTGAAAGGTAACTCCTCGAAAAATTAACCAAACCAAGCGATGGAGAAGTCAAATTGGGGTGAAATTTGACGAGGAAAACGAGGGTAATGTCAAAAACGTCGTACGGTAACCCGTATTCCCGCCAGAAGGGGTGCTGCTAGTCAGAAAGTCGAGTGGACGTTTGGGTTGATGGTGATAACGTAACTTCTTGTAAAATTAACGGAATCGGACGATGTAGGAGTCAAATTGGGTCAGTTTTTGACGAGGAACACGGCGGTCACGTCAAAAATGCCGTAAGGTAAGCCAGTTTTCCGGCAGCAGAGGCGCTGCTGGCCAGAGCGTTGGTGGAAGGAAGTAGGCGGCCAGAATGAAGGAAGTAAACAAAGGAAGTTTGGCCGAGGGAGATCACGTAAAGCCAGTCACAGACGGTAGGAACCACGCGAAGTCGGGCAAGGAAGTTGGATGAGGCGGCTGCACTCAAACCGATGAACGCCCAAAGGAAGTAAAGGGAATTGTAGAATCGGCGGAAAGCCAAAGCGAGTCAAGCCAAACCGAACACCACCAAGCGTGATGTGGGTCGATAACCTGATAGAAACGGTGATATCGGTGTATATATATAAGGTGTATATATATACGAAGCAGTCAGAAAACACACAGTGACGGGTGCTCGGAATGTGATAGCATAAACTGGCTAGACAGACATACGGACTGTCTAAACAGGGAAGGCTAACGTGACGGTGGCACGGTCACGGGTGACACATGCCACACACAGTGAGGGGTGACGCAAGGAGAAGCAGGCCCCCATACAGTGGGGGGGAAATCGGCTTCCCCGTGAAAATGCGCAGATCGGCATCACGATATGCAAGAATAGTGTGGCAGACCGGCAGTTGCGATACACGAAGCGAGTTGTGAGCTTGCTGTGCGTGTGCGCGGTGTGCGAAGGGGTATATGAATCGCAGATTACTCGTGAATACACTTGCGCGAAAAATTATTCAAAAATTCGATTTTTAAAATTTTCTAGAAAATTTTAAAAAATTTTGACCCCCCCTTTTTGGGCCCTTAACACTGTAGAGGCCGAATTAATTGATTTTACAGTGTTAAGGACCCATTTTGGCGTTTTGATTTGATTCTGATTATGCCTGATTGACAACCTTGCTCATGCATGCTCATGATGATATATTATGGCTTCCCTAAGTGAATGCTCTTATCGTAGTTTCTAAGGTTGGCCATTGCATGATCCAAAATCTAACTTTTAGATCTGTTTGGCTAAAAATATAAAATGGTTGATTTATTTTACCTTAAAAATTACAAAACTTTTAGTTTTTTAAACCACAAGGTCCCACCTCTCACGGATGCTATCAGTGTTCGTATCGTATCGTATAGTATCATAACGTATCGTATCGTATCGTATCGTATCGTAGCGTATCTTATCGTATCGTAGCGTATCTCATCGTATCGTAGCGTATCATATCGTCTAAATCGTGTATACATATCTATATATATGTGAAAAATATAAATGAGGGGGCGCTAGGCAGCTGTGTGTACACTTGCGCGAAAAATTATTCAAAAATTCGATTTTTAAAATTTTCTAGAAAATTTTAAAAAATTTTGACCCCCCCTTTTTGGGCCCTTAACACTGTAGAGGCCGAATTAATTGATTTTACAGTGTTAAGGACCCATTTTGGCGTTTTGATTTGATTCTGATTATGTCTGATTGACAACCTTGCTCATGCATGCTCATGATGATATATTATGGCTTCCCTAAGTGAATGCTCTTATCGTAGTTTTCTAATCAGCTGCGGCTACATAGCCCAGCTTGCATGACACATATGACACATATGTGAATGGAACCCGGCCGGTGCACTGCGTGTGGAATTACAAAAAAAAAAAATAATACGACAAATCCAGAAGTGCCACAACCAAGGACTCCCGCCAGACAGGAATCAGGGTCCCACGACCCGACTGCTGACCCCAGCCTTCTGCATGCGGGCACACGCCCCTCGTGCCAAAGGACTGAGGCCTGCAAATAATATCATTACCCTAAAGAGTACAGACTATGGACCTAAAATGCTATGCTAGGGCTGAAACCCTCAAAAAGCATAATTACCCGCTCCAGCTCAGAGTCAGGCAAGACAGCAATAGCAAAGCCGTCACCTAGCAAAGCCTACTGAACAGTGCCTAGATGAGAAGCAGCATGAGGTAGCTTCGCAGCCCCCCACCGAAGGATCACTATAGCTACCTCTCATCACAGCGGTCGGCACTGAACAGGCACAGGTCCTAGTCTCCTCTACCTACACTCTAATGAGCCGACTGCCCCTCTGCGGGCCGGATCTGCACGGCCTCCAGCTCAGAGCCCAGCTGCTCCAGGTCCTCCAAGTCCTGCAGCTCCTGCACTGAAAGCGGCCTCTCCTCATCCGTACCTGAATCACAAGGGAGGGCGGGTGGGAAAGTCCACACAAGTCCACAGTAACACGGCAAGAGGCCCTCTCAGTCCGTAGCTGGCCTCTTATGCCTCCGACTGATCAGAAAACCTCAGTTTTCAGATCTGCTCCGGATGACAGTCATACTGCCTGTCATCCTACACTGATCAGAAAACCATCAGTTTTCTAATCAGCTGCGGCTACATAGCCCAGCTTGCATGACACATATGACACATATGTGAATGGAACCCGGCCGGTGCAAGCACACAAAGATCACCACAAAGCAGTGCACATGTAATGCATGACAACAACAAGCAATCAGACAAGAAAGGCCGCCTACTCTGCTGAGCATGGGGCATGCTTCTGGACACCGCCAGCCTGCGGTTGAGGTTGGTAGCTTTGTAGGTGGCCGCAGCCGCCGACGAGCTCCAGCCACCGTACTGATTGAACTCGAAATCAGTAACCTGGTCAGCCGCAGCCACCGCCGTAGCCCCACCAGACCGCAGGGACTGGGTCCCATACAGCTGCCTCAGAGCATCGGGGTCCAAGCCAGAAGCCTCACCCAGCATCCTGAACAGGTACCTCCTCAGCTGAGGATAGTCCAGCCTCTTCCCCGTCAGGCAGTCAGCCGACGGGTCCCGCTGAAACCGCCTGCCATCAATCTGCTGAAACAGGGGCTCGTCGGGCTGCACTCCCCGTGCAATCTGAGTGTCAACCCACCTCTGACTGACCTCCACTGGGCACAAAGGCTGCCCCTCCGCCGCCCGGGCAACCTCCACCAGCTGACCATACCTGTACTTGTCCGTCTTCCGCTTCTCGAGGAAGGTGGTCATGTGGGTCTCACAGAACTTCATATCCCGCAGTCTCACCTTCTCCGCACAGTCATACCGCCAGAAGCCTGTCCACATGTCCAAACCCAGTGTAGCAAACATCTGCCGAGTGACACCTCCCAGCATCAACCAGCAACGAGCACCACTCTGTACAAATGCAAACTCCAGCGGCTCCTTCCTGTTGAGCCGCCTGTCCCCCAGCCTCCTGTGAGCTGCCTCCCGCACCGCGGCCACCAGCCGATGAGAGGTGGGGTTCCGGTCCGCCGGGACCAGAGCCAAATCATGAGCAGTGAAAACCATAGCCGAAGCGGTCTTCACCACAGAGAAGGTCCTGGCCGCATTGGCTATGTACTGCAAGTACATAGCCACCGTGACCGGGTCGGCAGGAACAGGCACCCTAGGTGGGTCACGGTCCTGACAGAAAGCCTGGTACCGTACGAACACCCGAGAGTAGCCCCGCATGGTGCTAGCCTCACGGGTGCCGGACACCGCCAACAGCATGTCTGCCCGCAGCTGCATCTCCAGCGGGTCCGTCACGGAGAACTGCAGCCCAGCCCACTGCTCCCCAGTGCCTACGATGCCTGCATGAAAGGCAGCCCCCATCTCATACCCCTACCCCAGTCACAAGCCATGCAACCCCCCAAGGTACAGCGGGGACCAGGGCCTGCAGGCTCCCTCTCATCGAAGGAGACCCGCAAGAGGAGGACCCGAAAGTCAGGCAAGCCCACACCCCCTTCATTGGCCCTTCCGAGGCCAGGGAGGAAGGTGTCCGCAGAGGGCTGGAGCTCCGTCCACTGCACCACACAGTCTGCTAAGTGAACCCCGTCGGGACACAGCAAGACCCACCACGGCTGGAAAGTCCAGACCGGGGCCACAATGGAGGCTGCAGCCCTCTCAGCCTGCAGAAACAGCAGGAGCCTCCCGATCATCCGGAAAGGCGGGTTGCACCAGTTGACGTGCTTCCGCCAGTCCGTCTGACCGAAAGTGTCAACCCCCGACGTACCTGGACAGTGCCAAGCACTGTTGAAGGAGGGGGCACCTGCACTGTCAAAAACAAGACAATTCTTGTCAGTTGCAAACCTGTCCCGGGTGTGCCTCCACCCCCCGGCAATCCATGGGTCAGCCCACCGAAAGATTGCCGGGTTGACCATCCAGTCATCATGGTCTCTGATCTTGGACAGGGCATCAGCCCGGGCCTCAAACTCCCTGGGCATCCAAAGGGAGGACAAAACCACCCCGTGGTCAGCACAGAAATCATGCACCGCTAAAGCCAGCTCCTGAAGCTCCTGATGCCTGCTGCCAGACTCAATGACAAAATGCACAGCCTGGTTGTCACAAATGACAAGCACCCTCTTCCCTCTCAGCCTGCCAGCCACATCAAATGCTCGGAGAGAGTCAAAAATGCCCCTGAGCTCCCTGAGAGTGGATGACTTCAGTCTGTCCGACATGGTCAGATAACTGTGGCCAAGCAGCTCAGGTCCCCCAAAGGACTGCTCCAGCCAGGAACCCCATGCCACCTCAGAGGTGTCCGCATGGACTGTCTCCAGCTGAAGCCCCGCCCCCCTGGGCTCCCAAATGCCTCTCTGATGCCTACGAAAGCCGTCTGTCAGCCAAAACTCAGCTCTGTCCGAAGAGCATCAGTACCCGGGACATGAGAAGCCCACGAGCCCCAAGTCAGGGTGTCGGCTATGAGTACTGCAGCCGCCCTAGCATACAGTCTGGTGACACCCCCTAGTACAAACCACTGTGCATTAACTAAGCCTGCAAACTTAGCCACAAGTCTCAGAGGCAACCTATGAAATAGCCTCAACAAGTCTGACACACAAGCACGGATCTTGCCCAGAGCCTTCTCAGGCACGAACAAGACCCCCCCCTCCAGGTCTATGCCTATGCCAATATGCACAAGGGCCCGTGTGAAAAACAGCTGAGACTTGGACTCAGACACGAGCCAGCCCGCCTCCCGCACGTCCCGCATAATACGGGACAACACAGCCAAAGCCGAGGGGTCCGTGAGTGTAGGAGCCCTCACAGCAAAAGCAAAGTCGTCCACGTAGGGGTGCACGCGGAACCCGAGACCCCGCCACTTACCTACGAGCTCCTTGTTGATCTTCGTAAACACCCAGCAAGCTGGGGCTAGACCAAAAGGCAGCACACAAAACTCAAAGAATCTACCCTGCCACTCAACAGCAACATAGGTACGAGACATCTCGTGGAGGTCAACGTGGTAATACCCTGACTTATAGTCAAAGTAAAACAACCCGTCATCCCTCCTAAGCAGGTCTACAAAAGGCTGAAGGTGTTCATACTTGAACTTAGGAAAGACTAGAAAGGCATTGAGCCACTTACCGTTGAAGATCAGCCGTAATTTGTCCCGAGAGTCGTCCACCATTAAAGGCAGGACAACCCGCGGCTTGCTGGGCACCTCTCTCAAGGCGCCCATAAGCACACACTCCTGCACAGCGTCAGTAACAAAGGCGGTATGCCTAACAGCAGACACGTGGTTAGGCAAGTGCACTCGGGGCGGAGCCCTGCCATCCTTAAACTTCAAGTTAAATCCTCTCTCAATCCAAGACATAACGTACGAAGAGCGGACAAAGGTTCGCCAAAAGGAGGCTCGCTCCCTAAGTCTTCCCGCAACACGGGGCACAGGAACGTCCTGTTCACACAAAGGTATGGCCTCGCCAATCTCTTCCTCAGACAATTCAAGACCTGAAACACAAGGAAACAACAGCCCGCGGGCCAAAAGTTCATTACAATTTAGGGTTTCGTCCCCAAAAGTTACATTTAAGTTGGGCATTCCACCTCAACTGCAAAGCATTCCGCTAAGCTCATTGTACTAGCCTTCGTGGCTCTACATTCTTTACAATTCAACGATCCGAGCCTCTGCCACGGCCTCTGCCGGCTGGGCGCGGTTGCGAGCATTGGTTTTGGTGGTGCCCCCATTCATTACAATTCCAGCATTGGAGCTGGCTGCCACGCCCTGCCTGAACAGGCGGCGGTGGCGGAGGCGCTCCAGGAGCAGTCGGACGAGACACAGCAAAGGCACCCCTGCCTAGGCCCTTCGTCCGCCCCTTGGCAGCCGCAGCTTGCGCAGCGTGCATTTTCTCTGCCTTTACTTCTTTTTCAGCTTTGCGCATTAACTTCTCGTCTTCCTCATCGTCAGCGTACGACTTACGTTCAAGTTTCTCGCAGATTTTCCAGCCCACTTCAGGGCCTTTGTCCGAAACCAAGGCCAAAATTTTTGCGCGCGCCTTGGCGCGTGCCACACCTTTTTCCGCTGTCTCAGACAAGAATTCAAGAGCAAGAGTGACGGTCTCAGGCAGCTCCACACCTTCCAATTCCTTCTTGGCGTCATTAAGCGCCAACTGTGACGCTGAGTGTGCCACGAAGTGGTGCTGGGTCTCTAAAAACTGTTTGCGGAGTCCCTTGTCCTTGCCATCATCGTTGCGAGTCAATTCAAGGCGATCGGACCCTGGAAGCTGAGTGAGGTCTACTGCTGCCTCCCACGGACGCTTACGGTCTCCTGAGGCTACTTGCGACAGTCCCTTAAGCTCAGCCAGTCGGGCAGTCGCTCTCTCCATTTGTCGCATCAACTTCATTTGCGGTTGCGAGAGGTCCTCTCCATCTTGGAAAGCGGCAAAAGCGGTCGCGTACGCCGGTTGCGCGTGCAAATCATCAATTCGTCTTTGACACAAAATTGGGTCGGTGAACCACTCCATAATCAATATACGAATACTACTGAAAGTATGTGCGCACTGAAAAGCTTACGGTGTTACAGAACTGCAAAAACGGACACAAACTGCAAAAACGGACAGTAAACTGCAAAAAGTTAAACAGTCGATGAAAGTCCACACAAGTCCACAGTAACACGGCAAGAGGCCCTCTCAGTCCGTAGCTGGCCTCTTATGCCTCCGACTGATCAGAAAACCTCAGTTTTCAGATCTGCTCCGGATGACAGTCATACTGCCTGTCATCCTACACTGATCAGAAAACCATCAGTTTCTAAGGTTGGCCATTGCATGATCCAAAATCTAACTTTTAGATCTGTTTTGCTAAAAATATAAAATGGTTGATTTATTTTACCTTAAAAATTACAAAATTTTTAGTTTTTTAAAAATTTTAAAAAATTTTAAAAAAATTTAAACCCCCAAATAATTAATTTTAAAAATATGACATCTGTAGTCTCGTGAATGAACTGTGTCACAATAATCTTCATTAATAAATTATTAGATTGAAATGACTTCACAGCCAGTTCGTGAATTATAATTATATAACATGTATATGCATCGTCATCGCATCATCATCCATATTCAGGCATTCGAGCTTTGACACATGATTAGTCGACACTTGCGTTGTTTTGTGGCTTGACATCTGGCAAGCGTGCTTCAGATTTCAATGACTTTTCAAAATTCTTTATTATATACGTCATACTTTTAAGATACCTGTCATGCTTTTTGTGATCAATATAATATGTCAATGGACATGTGGTTCGATATAAATTCATACCATATATGTATACCAGAGATTTGAATACGAATCGTCAAACTCTTGAATAATCGTCTAAAGCAGGGCGTATCATAGATATCTGCATTAAAACGTCACTCATTGTTTTTTAACCTATAAAACGGGCTAAATTATCGGTGCAAACCGTTCTCGCATCCGTTGAGCATGAAGAAAATTAAGCGTGATCTAACGGTCTGTATTTCGATGACGAATAATGTTGATCGCAGTCCATTCGTTTCATTCGATTTCTTGGGTTTCATTCGTCTTCGAGTTTTACAGCGAGGAATTAATTATAAATCCGTCAAGATTGTCACAGTATTTTGTGGGGGACCCCATATATCTAAAGATTACATTCATCTATTTTTATGTTTTATCTTCGCAAGGTCAAGGGCAAGGCCAAGGGGTATAAACTAGTTTATTGCCCTTGGTCAAGGGCTACCCACTGCCACTCAGCTCTCAGGCGAAGTTGATGACACCATCTTCCATTCTGGGAGCTTACAGCTTGGCAGAAATACGAATCCAACGATACTCTTAACCTTGATTCTGACGTGGCGCCATGGCGTGGTCCGATTGGCAATAAAAAAAAGAAAAAAAACCACGCCCTGGTTTTTTCATACGCATCGCATGAGCGATGCGTAGAGCCCTACAGTAGGTTCCTATGCATCATGCATTGCATAGCTTCAGCTTTATTTATTATACTTATTTTCATAGTGATAGACGATACTGTATCTGTAGAGCAAGAGGCACTCGACTGGCGCTGGCGTGCAGTGGGGACCAGAAGACAAACACATGATAAAAACGTGTTGCAAAATACCAATCGGCGCGACTCTTCACAACAACTCGAATTTTCCCATTTTTCCTATTAGAAGTGATAGACATTTATATAAGTCAAAGGGCAGACGTTATATGACCGCTTGCGCTTGCTGAAAAGTCTGTGGCGTACAGTAGGGCTTGCTGCTGAGCTGCAAAATCTCCAGTTGAACAGTTTGAGATTTGGCACCACAATGATGAACATACTTCACGCTGTGGGGAGTTTCGTCAGCCTGCTTTAGGTAGATTGATGCCTTGTTCTGCAAAGTGGGAAAATAGTTTATGCCTGTAATGGTCTCCGTCATTTCACTGCCATAGGCAATACCACCCTTCGATTCGGAAAGCCGCACTTCACGTGTGAGTACACAGGGCACCCAATGTCGATACCGGTGGTCCTTTCAGGCTGGCTTCTCGGTTTTGGCAGCAGTCTGTTGCGAGAAGAAAGCTGCGTTCTTAACAATTTTTTGCATATTGCTCTGAAGTTCCTGTTGACTTCCATGGCAGCCGTGTGGGCGCACGAGTGGTGTCATCTTTTGACTGCAACAGCACTCGTCGCTGGAGGGGCTTGCAGTGGGTACTCGTATAAACAAATTTACACATTTGAAAACTTGTTTCTCTCTATTTTCCGTCGTCGAGTAGAGCTCCCGTTGCAGCAGAATGATCTCCATTCCCGAGTCATTCGGCACGCCGGGTGGATCGGTAGCCTCTTCATTGCACTGGTTGCGACATTCCTTTCGAGCACCAGCGCTTCCATATCCTGGCCATTCGTAGCACAGGGTTCCGATGACGTATTCGATTGGTCGCATGGAGGTCGAGCTGCTTTCCTATGCGGCGTATGGAAGACCGCTCTGGAAGCCGGTGCGTTTTCCAACCAGATGCAACCTGCCACTCTCCGCGCTTAGTAAGAAGTTCCCAATATTACTTCTGTTTTTGCTTCGCTTCTCTTACGGTATCCCTCGCGAAGTTGCAGTGGGTTCGGATATGCTTGGAATACCTTCAGCCGATAAACGAGGACACCACGACGCCTCGGTCTTCCATTGTGGAAACTTTGGCGTGATTCTCATCGGTCGTGCCTCTCGCGCCGAGGTGCGTATTCTCATCGGTCGTGCCTCTCGCGCCGAGGTGCGTATTCTCATCGGTCGTGCCTCTCGCGCCGAGGTGCGTATTCTCATCGGTCGTGCCTCTCGCGCCGAGGTGCGTATCTCATCGGTCGTGCCTCTCGCGCCGAGGTGCGTATTCTCATCGGTCGTGCCTCTCGTGCCGAGGTGCGTTTCTCGAACTGCCGCAGTCGCTTGTCTGTACACCACGGCAATCGAGGCTGCTGGATGCCATAGAGCGATCCAGTGGAGCTCTTGTGATATGAACTTGAGGGCAGACGGATGAGTAGCAACCATACTCTATTGAGAATTCAAGCGAGTTAAACAGTCTTACCACGGTGCCCAACGTTGGGGTTGACTTTGCTGAATTTTCAGCTGCTTCATCTTCGGTGCAAGTAGCTTCGTTTCACATTGAACGTGAATATCTAAGCTTCCGAGGGTCCATGCCAACTTAGATTATGCGCTTTGAGTATTCTTCATCAAATAAGAATCTTCACGTCGAAACCGCTTGCAGTGCTGGTCTGACAGAGCGGATCGCAGGTGTCGATATGACTTGTGTTTCCCTGTTTTGAGGTTGAGGCATGCCGTCCTCAATTCGCAGGTCATGGCCACACTGCAGAAGATGATTGAAGTGACCATGGTACGTGGAGCACAATCCGGTGGACTAATGACGTACTGGTCCATTGCCAAAGGCTACAAGGGCGCGCGCACACGTGTTGTCAACGGCAAGCGTTCCGACCTGGCCGAGCTTCTGATGCTCAAGTTCTTGCGAAGGGAGGCCATCCATGCACTCACGTCGACGCCCAGTGGCCAAAGAGAATCCGCCGCTCCTGAAGTGTTTCAAGGTGAAGACAACTAGGAAATCGGTAAAGAACGCCTTTTGAAGTGAGAGTTCAGAACTGGCCAGTACGCGAGCTAGCCACTGTAGTGCACACAGAGAAACCAGCCTCTTAAAACACCTCGAGCTGATGCCCGGCTCCGTGTCAGCATGGTGACAATCAAAACTCGACGACAGGACGCGTGCTCAGTTCCTTGACACACCACGGAACCTAGGTGGCCAAAAAAACCCTGGATATTTGAGTGTGTGAAGGATGACTTGGCATTGGTATGTCGACTCTAGGCCCCGTCGGGACCTTCAGTCCTGTGTGTCCAACCTTGTCGTATGGCGTCACATGTTTCACTGTGAAGCGAGTGCCCGGCGATTCTCCTCTGTGAACACCATCTCGGCTTCGGGGATTGGGGCTCTGGGGCCCCCCAGGTCACACCCGCTTCGCCACGTCGAGCATCACGAACCTAGAGGGAGCCCACCCGCACCAGTGGACTCCTCCACGACTGCAATCGTTCTGGTACCTCAACAGGAAGGGCTACTTAAAGAGGGTAGGCGACCTCTTGATTTGCTCCACACCGTCTTGGCAGCTTCTTCTTAAGCCGAATTTGGAGGCGTGCCCAACGCGGGGTCTCAAACAGGGCTTTCCGCCACATCTGCATGAGCTGTGCCCACCTTGCACACCTTCTTAGGTAGGAGGACTAACAGAGAACTATTCAGTACCAGATTTCACAGATGCACCACACGGAAGGTGCTCGCATGAGTGCACACTATCAAGGGGCTGTGCTTCGCAACTTTGCGGAAGGCGCCACGTGGAGAGCATGCTGCAGTGGACGCCTCGCACTGGCGTTATGTTTGTGTTGATATTTTGGCACAAGCGGGTCTGAGTGCACGAACAGGCATCCTCTTCTCGAAGCATCTACGGTTCTTGAGATCACGGAGGCTGCACCTTTCATCGTGCGCACCTGCGGAAGCTGGCGAGCCTATTGAAATCTATTCACCTCATGCAAGAAAGCTCGGTTGGAAGGTGGAAACACTTGCAGGTGGTTCGATCAGTGGAGATATTTGTCACGCACAACGGTGATTTTGACTTCTGGAAAGTGAATGGCACCACCATCCCTTTGGAAAAGCTCCAATCTTGGCTGCCCGGAGTGCTGGATGCGCCTCTGCCCTCTCCTGTGGACTCCTGCGCGATCCCTGGACTGCTGGATATATTGCGGACCCAGGTAAGTTGGTGAGGATGGCTGCGTTCACAACCTTTTGTTACTCTGAAAACAGCCGTGGATACTGGACTCGACTCCCAGCATCGATGTGCGTGTGATTCGTCAAGTTTAGGATCGCTTCTTCCCCATCGAATCCGTTGGTGAATCGCATAACATAGGCTCACCCTCTCTTTCGAGCCAGCCTGCCTGCACCAGATCAGCTCGCCCTCGTTTAGGAGCCAGCTTGCGTGAGCCTCGGAACTTTCAGCCATTCTGACGGTGGTCTCGCCGGCGGCATGGCGCAGGGCCTGTGGAACAGATCGGTGCGCTTTGCCTGCATTTTCGGCCTCGGAGCGGAAAATGGTATCGACGATCCTCTACCCTCCTTCGAGGAGATAACTTTGATGGGTCAACTCTTCGAGACAACTCTCGAGTCCGTGCTGCAGACCTCCACTCACTTCAAGGGCGACACCCTTCCTGAGCTGCGCGCCAGGCTGAAGGCCAATTTATACATCCGGGCGCAGGGGGATCAGAAGGACCTGTTTGAGCGCACGCAGCTCTTCACGGGGAAGGCGGAGGAAATCAAGGCGTCTCTGGATCGATTCATCGAATGCGCGGTGGATGCTTTCTTTGACAACGACCTGCTGCATGCCACCCGCTTCTTTCTGCAGCAGGTCTGCGCTCTACTGCGTCCAATGGGCGCTCTCCCTTTTGCCTCGCTGGCACGCGCAGCGGCGTGCGATTGGTCAATGCATCGGGTCCCCTCGAAGCACGTGGCGCTGCCTTTCCTGTTGTCAGCTCCTTGTATCCAGTTCCTCGACAGCAATGCATCCGGGTGCTAGTGCGTAGGGAGCAGGTGTTTTAGGGTTTCTGCGCTTGTCACTGCTTGGAAACCTGGTAGGCCTGCGACCGACCGCTCACAGTCTCGCCAGTGCCAACATGGCCGCATCATTGGAAGCGGCTGCCATGAGTGCAGGAGCAACGCGGTGACCAGGAGGGTAGAGACGCCACTCGAAAAATCGAAGTCGTCCGATTGTGAATTTTAGGGTATCAAAATGACCGTTAGATCACCCTGATGAAGAATATACATAACACCCGTATGTGATTCCGAGGGGAAGACCGCCATTTTCGCTGTTTTATACCCCTATTTTGACCATCGATTCGGGCGTTTCGCCCACCGCGCGCGCGTGGCATTTTCATTTTGCTTTTTTCAAAGATTTACGGTGTTAAGGAAGCATGTGCATTTTTTTATTGCATGTTCGATTCTTTCGATCTTCATCAAGCTCCTGCTCAAAATTTCCGCTTTCAGGACAAAACTGGATCTGTCCAGAAGAAATCCTCGTTTCCCATTGGTCCATCTGAAATTGGATGCTCCTGAGCTCTCGATTTCGGGTAGGTCTCCCGGAACTCGAGAGCTGCACCGTGCGTTGCTGTTTCAACGCGACGTTGCTTCAGGCTTACGAAACCAGTTTTCCAGCGGGTTTCGCTTACAGCCCAGCTTGTATGCGAAGCGACCTTTATTTTAATGAGCCAATATACATATTAGATATTTACTATGACGGGTTGGTATTGCGCCTGCGAAGTGACGCACTATCAATCGGAGGAACGCCAACGAAATGCGAAGATGACTTAAGGCGCTTCGCATTTCGGAGGTGAGCGGGATGCTTAAAAACAGCAATATTGGGAGGTTACGTAAGCGTGTAAACGCTCAAATAACCTTCCTGGGTCACGTATGTAAAGTTTTCTAACTTTACATACGTGATCCCGCTCAAATGCGAAAGAAAGAATGCCGCCGGGCCAAAGGAGGCCTCGGCGGTGAGGCACCCATGCATGATTGATTAGCGTCACTTTCTGAGTTTGTGGGCCTACTGGTGCAAAACCTAGTCAGGAACAAAGCTAAGGTCACCCCCAATGGTTGGCAACCGTGTGCGAACCGATGTGACTGCTGGGATGACCTCATTTCGGTCAAAATGACAATTTTTCTAATTTTTCTGAGCAGGATTTGACTCAGACCTCTGAACTCACTTTTGAAAATTGTTGCTGAATCACATGGTAATAAAAATGAACTATCCATGACCACTGAATGCCCTTGCAAAAAAACTCAGATAGTGACGCAACACACAGCTGCCATTTTGCAGCCCTCGGAAAAGCTGAAATTTCTGGAAATGAGTTGCAAGTGAAAACATTCCGTGCGGGCACGGAATTTACAGTGGTGCAAACGCCCGAATCTGAATCGATCGCGCGATGGGTCAAGTGCGATGGTTGATGACCGGAGGGAGTGTCCGGTGGTGAGCGTGAATGAGGCTGCCGTCCAACGGTGATCGTTGATCTGTGAATGAGGCTGCCGTCCAACGGTGATGCTGATCGTTGACCTGTGCGTCCACTGCAGGCAAAGGGCAGCTTTGGGCTGGTTGTCTCATGTTCTTTGGAAGCCGACAAGGAGGTGATCGTGGCAGCGCAGGGGCAGACCATGTCGGTCGCGTTCTACCCTCATGCTGGCCTTGTATTATTCGGATCCGAGCTGGCCGCTACGAAGGCGGCGCTCCTCCTTGAGAGCCATCACGGCCGTCGATCTTCGAGGAGGAGTGGCCGTCGAATCTCTATGGGCGATGTCTCAGGCGCAGGCTACAGCTCTGGTGCGTACCGCGTCGATTTGGACGCTTTTGCAGGCGAGCTCGTCCGGGTGTCCTGGAACGACGCCAAGGCGGGATCTGGGTTCTGTTTCTCTGCACAAAACAAGGTGAGGCCTTCAGCGCGCCGGCCGAGCCGCCCCCCTCGCCGGCGAATGAATGCCGCTCGTCCCGTGAAGAGTCGTGGAATCGTCGGCAAGGTTTCGGTGGGGCGGATGGCCTGCGCGTTCCCGTGCGCTGCCGTCTCAGAATGCCGGCCATGCTGCGGCCGCCGCGCCCTTCCCTCTGGGGATGTGGCGTCGACAACGATGTAGGGTGAGATGCGCTTTAAGTAAGTCCTGCAAGGCGGGTCTGCCTGGTTGGCTGCGATGACATGGGATGCAGCCGAGACTCGGAGGGCTATTCCAGGGCGGCTTTCAGCGCAGGCCCATGCTGCAGCCACGTGTCGCGATGAGGTGAGCTTCGATGTAAATAGGGCGTTTGCGGTGCGGCATGCGGCGTGTGCAGGGGTACTCTCATCGGACGATCATGGAGTGCGGCGGCTACTCGGTCCAAACAACGCTAGCCAATGTACGAGAGAGTGCCAGCGAGCTGATGTCCACCCTGAGGGAGCGACAGGTGGGTTAAACCTTGGCGGGGTGATCCTCACCCAGAGGGCCCTCATACACGAGCGGCGCTGCTCCCTAGCACCTTTCCCCGAAGATGCAAGCCATGCCATCAATTTCGCTGGCACCAATCCACGGCGTTTGCCACGTCATCAGGAGGTCAATGAAAGCTGCGGCACAGCAATGCGTGTGCGGTGTGGTGCCACGTGGCAACCGCCTGCTGGTGCCAACGGCCATCACTGCGCCTCGTCATCAGAACTTGCCGTGCAGCAACCTGCCACCGCTGAAGTGTTGGCACCGCCCAATCAGGTGCCCCTCCACGACAACCCGCTGGTGCTAAACCTGCCGGAGACCGTGAAGGACCCCGTGGGCAAGGACATCGCTGACATCCCGCGAGTGCTGCACTTGATACAGGTCTGCTGTGCGCTATGCTTCCTGCCTGGGCCCGGGTGGGGCGCTCCGCAAACCTGACACCTAACGTGGCGAAAGGAGCTGCTGTAGACATCATCTCATGTTGTGGTCTACAGAGTCGAAGCTCGATCGCGCAGCACAAAATCCGACGCCCCGACGGGACGAGACCTCGCGACAGCCGCCTGCACGGATGCATCGCGGTGCAGCAAAGTAAGCCAGTAATTTGAGATGGAGCCTCCATTGTGGATCGCTCCACTGTCTACACGGCAGCGCTGACTGGAACTCGGCAGTTTAGGAAAGTGCAGCTCAGCTCTTCAGCCACTCCGCGTTCCGCATCCTTGCTCAGTCCTGGAGACTCTCTGCATCACCGGCGACGAGCAGAGACGTGTGAAGATGCAGTGGTCCGAGCTCAGGCGGCGTAGTTATGGCCATTTCATCATATTTATATGCCGTCACGCAATGGCCGAAGACATTCCAGGACTGCCATGTAGCCGAAATGTGCAAAAGATTTGAAATGATTTGCGCCACATTACATCGTCCGATTGTTATCTGACATAGTCTAACGATCAGCAGGGATGTCGCGCGCAAATTGCCATTTTCAAATTTGTAGTATCTTTCGGCTACGTTTGTCCTGGAATGCCATAGATGGCCTGTGTAGATGGTGCGCTCGGTGGGCCACAGGATCAGCCATCAGCGATGGCCCCACGCGGCCTTCACGCGATTTTGCCACAGCTATGCCTGCGGCCAAATGGAGGATCAAAAGCGCTTAAACCTTTAAAAGTGGCGGCGCAGCTCTCCTTGCACGCGTGGCGCGCAGCAGTCTGGCCCTCAGCGGGACTGCGTGGGCTTCGGGGGTTGCTGGGGCTAACGGGGCGAGGCGCTGCGCAGGCGGAGTGGGCCGAGGGGGCCGGGATGAACCGCGTGACTGCGTACAACTTCTACCGCGATCTCAGGCAGGTCCTCAAGAACAAGGCCTCAGCCGGCGAGGAGCATGACCCCCGACGCCTGGACCTGCTGATCACTGGATGCGAGGTCCGCGCGGCCCAATGCCACGTCAGCGCGATCCCTTGCTGGCACTGCATCCATCGTCCGCGGCTCACGTTTGATCATCGCCTGCTGGCACTCGCCGCGGCTTATGCACCGTCAGCCACCACCCCCCACTTATCTCGGCTTAAAATCAGTCATCGCCCACCCCCGTGCGCCTCAACTCAAACACCGTCATCACTCACCCCCACGCGCCTCAGCCATCGGCCCCGGCACAGTACGGCAGAGTCATGCCCCGCGACGAAAGCGGAGATTTAGCTTACTTTGATGACTCCAGAATAATGCCAGCATTCAATATACACATACTTAAATGACCTGCATTATCCGCCGGTACAATGGGAAGAATGTGCGGTACACCATCGCATACAACAGATGCATGTGTCTCATCCAACTTTCTGGAGACGCAGCCCCTCCTTTTGGGAAAACCACCGATTTGCAGTGCTGATTCGCGGTGCGATCCGACACAGGCAGGTTCGGTTGGGTGCATTCTGACCTATCACGCGACTCCTCCTGCCCATTTTGCCCGCTCAGCAGCTCGTAGAATGGCTTGATCTTGCTGCTGGCCTGATCGTGCTGGCCACCAAGCAGCCCGTGGGGCCGTGTGTTTCGGGATCCATGGCTATTGCGGGTGGCCTGCAGCACGACGAGATTTCGCTGCCACGTGGCGCGGACACGTTGACGACTTGTGGTCTCTACGTGGCGCTGCAGGTGAGCCTTTGGGTGGCGGAGCAGTTCGCTGCTGATCTTAAGTCCGTGCTCCCGGAGCTCAACGTCGTCGCATTTTCTGCAAACAAGGTGCCCCGCCTCTCCCTCGCCTACAACTATAGGCCAGCTCGCCTGCCCTCGCATTACCTCTGGCACGTCCACACCGCGCAAGTGTTGTGGGTTGGTGAAGTCACGGCACAGGCCCAAGGCTGGAGAAAACCATCCGCGCACCAGAGGAGCGTCGTAAGCGCCACATGGGGGGCCTGCGGGGGGCTGTGCCGGGAGAATACCGCAGGTGCTGGGGCTTCTCGGGCAGGTCTTCCCCTTGCCAACGATCGGCCACCAGTTCTCACACGATTTCGACGGCACGCTCGTGCTGCTGGTGAGCCACAGCGGGGGAACCTTCGCACCCTTGGCGGTGGCCAACCTGATGAAGGCGTTCTCCTCGCGGCTCTTTGTGGTGACGAGCGAGTGGGACACCCAGATCGGCCTCGCCCTGCATCGCAATAACACGGGCCTACTCAACGCCAGCGTCTTCAGCACCAACGTGGGGTTCCGTCCCGCGGAGCCGTCCTCCGTGAGCCTCATCGCGATTCAACAAATGCTGACGCAGCTCCTGCTGTACATCATCAACCGAGAGGCCAAGGTAGTAGGTCACTTCCTGCGTTCGGAGCTTTGCCATGTCGAGCGGTGCCTGCCCCTTTGCACATATAGCAAGACACTTCAAATCTCTGAGGCGTCTTACATTTCGTTGTTGTTCCATCATGCTTTTAAGACAAGGGCTTCGAGTGCTTTCACGAAAAGAGGCGTCATTGGTCTTGCTGACAGGTCCGGGTTCCGCCCGACGTCATGGCCGTAGCTCAGCATGAACTTTCCACACACGTGGCCACCAATCGCATAGGGCATATATAAAACCCTACCTCATACTCTATGCAGTCCCAAGAACCGCGCTTATAACCCCTAGCTAGGGTTTTGGCTGCACCGGAGTTCATGGCGCTTCCGAGAGCTCACGTCACTGCCGGGAGGCGCGCAGGAACTCGGAGCAGCGGGCGAAATTAGGGGCTATGAGCTGGCACAGCTAGAGAGCATGAACCAAGATTGCATAAAGGCTCTCGAGGACATCGTTGGTGTCACTCGCCACGGCGAGCCCATCATCGGCCCGACTGCTGCCCAGGGCCTGCGCCAGCAAGGCCGCACCTGGGCGCAGCACGTGCTTGAGGCGCCTATAGCGTGGATCTTGTCCGCCATGTACATTGTCATCACGGTGGTGGCCGGTGTGCCGCCGGCCAGCACGCTGTACTCCTTCCTGGGGGACGACGCCACAGTCCCTAAACTCTTCCTCCTGGTGGACGCCGTCCTCTACGTGTTCCTCCCGCTGTGGATCACCTTCCTCCTCCGTCTGCTGCACGGGCGCACTGTGCTGCATCGCCTCGGCACCCGCACTGTGGTGGTTGGGGATGTCCCCTGGGTGCGACTCACTCCATCCCGTGCCCACTCCCCATCCCCTACCCGCAACCCCACCTTCCATTTGCTCACCCCTCCACCCATTGGCCCATGGCGCGCCACTACTCTTTCTCGCTGCCCCCTGTGCACGGTATGGTGACTGCGGAAGCGCCGTGGCGGTTTCTTGGCGAAGCACCAGGCACGACCAGGGCTGCAGCTGCCTCCCAAAAAGGGGGGATGAGCTCTGCAGAAGCGACGCGCACGATGACGCCGGCTAGCTGCCTTTGCATTGCCAAGGTCACATGTTCCCCGATTGTTTGGCATGCCGGGCCGCCCCTGCCTGGGCCCTGTGCCGCCACAGCAAGGCCTTGCATGGAGGCAGAACGAGCACTCTACAGGTGGGAGTGCCGAGTCGGTCAGCTCGAGAGAGCGCCACGTCATCAACCGAACACGGGATTGAAGGGAGCGCCACGTCATCAACCGAACACGGGATTGAAGGGAGTGCCACGGCACCAACGCAGCACCAAGCACAAGGGAGCGCCCCGTCACCGACCATACGCAAAGCACAAGTGACCTGCCCGCCGCAAAGTGCAAGGGTGTGCGGAATCTCTGGCTGAGCATGGCGCAGGACGCGGGAGACAGCACCGAGTTTCCGACAGACTGAAAGCGTGGGCGATTGCCGAGTCGCTGACTGCGTGGATGGACGGTCCGATGGGAATCGTTCCTCAGGTGTCACAATCCATCGACGCGTTCCTGAGTAAGCTTTTCGCGTGCTCCTACAGCATCGCCAGCATCCACGTTCTGAGTGGCAACCCCGCCGATCATTTCGTGCATCGCCACACCCACCGCGTCGTGCGCGGCACCCTCCTTGCAGTAGGCCGGCCAGACAGTCGCCTCAATGGCCTGGCCAGTACCGAGCAAGCCGTGAATCTCTCAGGTTTGATTCCTCTGCACGCCCTTGTGTTTGGATGAGGCGGCGCGCGATCAGAGAAGGGAATGCAATGCTCTCAGCATCGTAACTCCCTGGTAGACACCAATTGCATCATACATCTAGAATAGCGTAGCAGTGGACCAGCGTCGGAATGCGAAGCCCGTCCCCCACTGCGAGTGCAATCAATGGCCGTCACCTGATCACATGCGCCCCTACAAAACCCAGGTGGTCAGAGCCTCTTATCCATAGCCCACCTTCCGGTCGCTGTGCTGGGGCAGCTTCACGGTGCGATGCAACCCCCAGGCGGCTGCCTAGTCATGCGCGAGGTCGATGCTTTGTCAACTGGGAAGCCTTCCAGACCATCGATGTTTAAAGCGGCCACACACTGAATGTGCGGTGTGTACGCGCTGGCGGTTGGCGCAGTGAAGCAGGCAAGCTCTATTGCGAACCTGACCTCTACCTGCGAGTCGATCACCCTCGGACATGCACCTGACCAGCTCAATCTCACAGCAAATCACATCGTTCTCACAGGTATGACCCTGTCACGGCTCCTCACTCCAGCATGCTCTACTTTCCAGACACGATGCGGGTTGTGAGAGACTCTAGGCTTTGACTGCAGCAGCAGACTCGCTGGCTTCCATCCTTCCTGATTGGTCCTTCCAAGT
The DNA here is from genome assembly GCA_001247695.2 of Cymbomonas tetramitiformis. NCBI lineage: Eukaryota > Viridiplantae > Chlorophyta > Pyramimonadophyceae > Pyramimonadales > Pyramimonadaceae > Cymbomonas > Cymbomonas tetramitiformis. The sequence continues at coordinate 5,704 of LGRX02010248.1, read as the reverse complement.
AGTCTGCCTCCCCTTCGCTCCTAGGACTGCAAGAGATGGTGGGGAGGGGACCAGGCGAGCACGTTGCCAGCAGCAGCCGTTAGCACCGCGAACTCTCTTGTTGCATTGGCAATATCCACCTCCACGTTCGGGTGTGGGCCTGGGTCTAGGTGGACGGCTTCGGAAGGAGCGAAAGTGTATTGCACTCCGAGTGTGGGGGTAGCTTTGGGTACGGACATGATTCACAATGTGGGTTTTAGACTCTGGGTGTGGGTCCTAATGTCTCTCGTTTTGTGCTTGGAACAAGTGATTCAACAGCAATTGGGGGGTGGGGGGAGGGGGGTGCTTCAGATGCGCGCAAGAGATTTTTGTGCGAGCTCCTGGGGACTAATCGCCTGCAACTCCGAAATGATTCCTCAACTGATAGCCCAGCGATTCGTACGCCGAACATAACCGACTTCTCAAAAAGGTTGTCGAACAAGATGTGGGAACGAATAACGAGTCCAAAAGCTGCAGGGCCTCGCGGAAGAGTCCGGCGTTCAGAGCTGTTCCCGCGCCCCACGAGGATGAAGAACAGGGAGGCCTCGGGGATGCTGGGCCAGTTGTATAGCCTGCAAGGCGAAAAGGGGGAGGGTGATGGAATGGGTGCGCGAGTTGATAGCTCTGGAAGCCTCCAAGAATCCATTGCAAAGGACATTCAACTGGGGACCAAAATCGAAGTTGCTGACGAGCCGTATTTCGGCAAGGGCTTGGAGGATTGTTATCCAAGTGAGATGCCCCGCCGGCGGCGCATGCTAATAGACGGTCACTAACTGCAGAATAGGAGACGCGGCCTGGCTTCGGAGACGCGGCTTGACCTCGGCGACGCGGCGCGCCCTCGGCAACGCGGCCCGCCCTCGGAGATGCAGCCTGGCATCGGAGAGGCGGCCTGCCCTCGGAGATGCCTGACTGATGGATGCCAGGCGGATGAGACATTTTGTAAGCCTGCATGTGCTTCGTTTTTAAAATGTGCATGCCCGGCTGCCACATCAGGCATCCTCATGATATCCGTTAGTGTCTTTTTTTGTGAGCTGCCACCGTGCATGATTAATCCTCGCACGTCCTTCATAACCAAGCAGGAGCTAATTTGCACTCCTTCATGAGCTTTGATGCTATACGTTGGCCACTGTGTCCTGGATGGTCCGGAGTAACCAATAACCCTCTTGCATCTGTTTGGGGTGTTGCAGCCGCTACCACCATCGAGCTCATGCGAATGCAAGTGGGTGTGCAGCACATATATGAATCGAGAATTGCTTCCTTACAGCGCTGTGTGGCCTTCATGGTGATGTTCCACGAGATGGGTTCGCAAGTTCAAAACTTCTGGCCTCGCGTGTCCCTCGGCTTCTTAGGGTACAATATGGCACGGACACAGTCTTGCATGCGCATCGCCACAACATCCTCACCTGTCACTGCCAGTGACTTGAGAAATCGCATGCTGGAAATCCGGGAGTCCGTTGCCGTGGCGCGGCTTAAAAAAGTCGTCCTGAAGGTGGCAAGAAAATTTTCATCTCTAAGGAAACAACCTGAGACAATGATTTCTGTACCTGAGGGTAGACGCTATCAACGGCTTTCGTCCCTCAATTCGATGTCAGGCTCCTTGGCATTGGATAGCCGTAGGAAAAGAATTGGATCGTTAAAGACCAGCAGATCCGCAGAAACGTTATATCCTAGTCAGGATATCAAGAAAAAGGTTGTTTCCCAAAGAATGGCCACCTCAGGTTCAAGCTCCCCAGTGCAACATCAGTTGCAACATCAGTTGCGAGAGTTCGTAAGTCTGAATTTGGATACCTGTCCTATCCAGGATAGCATTGATCCGATTACTACCAGACAGGAGAGCCCAGTTATTAGCCCAGCAGAACTGCAACTTGAAATGCATTTGGAAAAATTCAGCTTCGATGCCTTAGGGAATTCACCTAGTTAAATGGCGTAGTTCCTCGATGTGGAAATAGATCATCCGTGTAGCAATCATGTTATGGAGCATTAGACATACATTGCACGGGAATTTTCGGAAATTTACCGTTTCCCCCATTTATTTAGCTACTACCGCTGCTGCTGCTGCTACTACTGCTACTACCATTATTATTGCAGCTCGCTGAACTCTTGATGAGTGATAACATTCAAAGAGGGGATTAATTTAGAACAGACGGCATGACCCGTTGCCTGGATGTGATATCTGTTTGTGCAATGTATGCACTAGAGTTGTAGCACTAATTAGGGAAATCAAGGGATCGAGTGATCATGAAAGAATCACATGTTTAATTGTTCACGTGCCATTACATATGTGTGCGTATGCTATATTCACACTAAATGGCACACGCACGTGAATGGTGTATCCGCCACGTCATGAAAAGTCAAAACGTATTACTTGTGACGATGTGTACGGAACGCTAGCAGACACAATCAACTGAGAAAAGTATTGGTGAAAATGTTATTGCATTTTTGACAGCGTGGAGATGTCAAAATCGCTTTTGGTGAAAATCAAAGCATTTAACCAATAAAAACATGCTAGGGACTTCTGACTGGGTTTCGGAACGCCCCATTTCCCATAGGCTCCGAATGTGTACTCAAGTCGAATGCCGAAAATCGATTCGAGTTCTACCAGACATTAAAAACTCAAAAGGACTTATTGTTGAGGGCGATTAGAAAGCATACATTGGGAATCAACACCGGAATCCGATCTCGCTTCGGAATAAGCAAAAATAAAGTTCTCTGGGTTTCGGAAGCTCCTGAAACGGGTTTTGAAGAAGCAAACGCGCCGCAGAAATATTTCGAAACTGGTTCCGAAAGTGGGACCTTCCGAAACCTAGCCAGAGGTCCCGAGTGCACAGTTTCTAAAATAATCGGGATTGATATAAGCTTTGTGCAAGTTCACGATGCGCAAGCTGCTCTGATAGCAAGACTTACATATTTCTACCCATATATTGAGATCTGGACTTTCTACCTGGCATTATTGATCTCATCAGACTACATCGGTGTATTTAGCTAAAAAAGAGCTAATGGGATCTCTGTGTTCACATTTCTATGGCAATCGCCTTTCCCGTGACACCCGATAGTGTATCTCGCATGTAGGATCAGCACGGCGCGCACGCTGTGAAATTTGCTTTTGAGTCCGGGTGTGGTACCTACTAGAGAGACATTTGCACGAGTTCGACGCGCGGTCCATGAAAACCCCCTTATTTTGAATTTAATAACAGGAAATAACGACGCTATAATACTTATTGCGCATTACTGTTAAACCGATATTCCCTATACTCTGCAATTGCTATTATTTTGCTGCACGCGCAGATCAACCGCCTAGAGCCCCTAAAAAAACGTATCAGTCGCGTGGGCATCCAGTATACCCTACGTAACGTCGGCGACTTTACAATCGCGTATTGCATAAAGCAGGAGACTGAATATCACTTGGAATAGGTTCGAGGTCATCATCACATGTTACTTGATGAACAATCATTTCCGCGATAGGCTATGTGGCATCAGCATCGTCAATGCGCAATGCGTAATCTATGGGTAACGCAAGTCGGAATTTCTCTGCCATCCTTCCCGGGCATTTATCTGCCACATTGATGCTACTCTACGCATGCACGTATAACTTGCACGTTCCAATTGTGCGCTTGCCAATGCTCTTTCATCGAGAAATTTATGTACAAATTTACCATACACAGTGCACGGTTTCCCATGTTCATGACATATTAGGGCTCATCTTGGTAAGCCAAATAATGCCGCTCCTTCAATTGTCGTAGGCCATAGGGTGTATATGATATCAAATGTGTGTCTCACTTTCTTTGGGGCCCAAGTATATGACCTCTGCTCCTTATGTATTAGAACCCGTCCAAATTGCCTCACATACATTACATGCCTCAATCAGCAGCAGCAGTAAAGCTCGAATCCCAACGGGAGGCGATGACTGAAGCTCGATCTGACGGACGTCGGACCAGGACGCCATCTCAACACAGCGGTAGCGCCTGCACCAACATTAGCGCCATGCCCGTCGCCATCGCTCGCGCCAACGCCATCGCATGATGAACAACTTGACGGCTGGGTCCGGGTGCCGGATGATCGCGCATGCGCTCGCTGTTCGTTATAAAACAACGAATGATGAGCTGATCGAACGATCGGATTTCATACTTCAGACGGCCTAGGGGAGATCTCAAATCGAGATCTACAAGCACAGTATATCGTACGCATCTACTATACGCACTTCCCATTGATATTATCTTATTCGCGTTTCCATGAGATTTAGCTAGGCTGTCACGATGGTGTACCCCACATACCGAAACGAAGACCTCAATCATCATCACCAACGATCCATTATCTTTCGCCATATGTCACATATGTCGCCATATATTTCGAAGGGCATTTATTTAATCACGAATCATAGTAAATTTAACCTCAAGCATCATTAACCCCATGGCATTTATTTGTTGGCGTGCTCGGTCAGTCAAATACTTCGCTTTCGTCGTTATGCTCGGGGATGTGACCATACCTCAGGAAAACATTGGGCATTCAAGGACGAGAGAAGCCATTTTTATACAGTAGCCTGTAAAGCAGTACGTGTGATACCAGTTCAAGATGCCATGTATGCATCCCTCCACAGGAAGCTATTGCTAATGCCACACATGCATCACGCGTGTCCATGTGCTATTCCGGTAGAGAACCTGCGCATCCATTTGGATCACTGCTCTTTGACATAGACGCATTTTGCATGCACACAGCCTTCCTTGGCATGCGCAACATTTTCTATTACCAGCTTCCCATCTTTTTCTGTGTATGTCTTTGTCAATTCAAGATCCTGAGAAGTGTGCAAATAACAACATTTCTCAGTTTGCATAACGAAAAACGCATACTACACGCGCAATATCGGATTATTATGCTGCCATTATGCCGTGTTCTCAAAACGTGCAGTACAGAAGCTGTTACAGTAAACCCTTGGAAGCAGGGTTTGCCAATGGTGTAAAATTCAGTGAAGTTCTTTAGCGAAGTCGACGTTTCTGTTCCAATCCCGCGCTCAAGGCAGGCCACTTGTCTCGAATCTGATGAACTGACACGATCCCTCCATACACCATGCAGGCACAACTCCATACGACTGGGTTTCTGAAAGTACTGATATGCAGTGACCTAGATCGTGGAATGTCGTGGCTTACAAGTGCTGCACAGTATTCTCTGCTTTCTCTCACCTCCCTGCCTGCTCTTCTGACTACACATGAGTGGAGTGATGAATCCATGCTGAAAACATGAAAATGGTAATACAATTTCAATGGTCATCAGAAATTTGTCATCTTTGGCGCCCACTTTCTTTCAGATGCTGCCAGCATCTGATAGGACACTAACCAGTTCTATCTGAGTGTAGCTTTGGTTTGTGCAGGATCACGGATGAGCAGCAGCAAGCGCACAGACGGGTCCGCGTGTTGCTGGGGACAGGGAAGTGGCAGCAGTGCTGAAGGCTCTGAGGCTATCCCTCGAAGCCCTAAACCTCTGAAGCCCTAGACCCTCGAAGCCCTAAAGCTCTAACCCTTACAAGCCCTAAGCCCTCGAAGCCCTAAAGCTCTAATCCCTCCAAGCGCTAAAGCCCTGGAAGCTCTTTTGAGTAAGAGGGATGACCGCAGCTTTGAGCGTGAGAGGGATGACCGCAGCTTTTGAGTGTGAGAGCGATGACCACAGCTTTTGAGTGTAAGAGCGATGACCGCAG
>LGRX02010247.1:0-25617 GCA_001247695.2 Cymbomonas tetramitiformis | reverse complement strand
TGAAACGAAACCTACGGTGAAGTATTTCAAACTTAAGTACGAGAATTCTCGTTTCAGAAACGGGAATTTAATATTTGTTTTAATGAATTTTAAATCAACAATTCAATGATGACGGGAACACCTCAGAATTCCCGGAAGTCTCGCTTTATGGTGACGGGAACACGCAAAATTCCCGTTCGACTCGTAAGTATGGCATTCCCATCGGGAATTCCCGTTTTCCCGGGAAATTCCCGGCGGGACTGGCCATTAATGAAAAGAAGCCCGGAAAGGGGAACGGTCGTCTCGCTGACTTCTGGAAGGTCGTCAAAAGTGTTGAGTTGGGACGTCGTCGTGAGGAGCCAAGCTTAGCCAAGCGTGCTGAATTTCCATATTTGTGCCGAATTCAGACTAGTTGAAAAGGAAAGTTGCTGGCTGTCTCGGCGTCGCCGTACGCCTTCTCAACACTCTCAGGATGGGAATTCACGGGAGTGCGAAATATCGCGCCTCACCTGAGAATTCCCTCGGGAACTTGGCTAAGAAAAGCGGTCGTAAACGACGAAGACGGCGTCTTCGTGCGGACACGGAGAAGAAAGGCAGCAGTGGCGTTAGTGAACGAAGTTAACGCGGAGCTGCGGCACGCACACATACGTCGCAAACGCACGCGCATACACACGAATTCAGGGTACACTTTTGCGCGCCTGTGTGTTGCTGCGAGATGAATTCAAAAGTGCTCCGGGCTCCTCGTAGGCACAGCGGGGTCCTGCACGTCTGCCCGTTCCGTGCGAGAAAACATGGAAAGCTCTCACATAACGTACGGCGCCTCAGGCTTACCTCGACTGCGTGGAGCGGCGGCCGTCAGAACTGTGGATTCGCCTTCGGTTGTACGGGTGTGAATCTACGCCTAAGCGTTGTAGCGGAGCGAGCGAGGTTGCGAATTCGAGTTCGCGGAACTTACGCTATGCGTTTCGTGCGGAACTCGTACCGAGCAAACTGTCCCTGACTGATTCAAGTGGGCGCTTTGTGCGTCTGGATTCGCAAAGTCACTGTAAATTCAGTGACGGAAAATATATTCAATACAAATTTACGCACGGCCAAGATGATTTTGAAAGGTTCAGAGTTCTCTGCAGACTGTTTGAAAATGTCTCTATTCTTCTTAAGAAGCTAATTTCCTACAACTGCAGCGAGGCCTTTGGTGACCTTTCGGTTCGCGATGTTTCGCCTTCTCCAATCGGCGGTCTGTTCCCACATTTGAACTGTCGCCGCTTGTTCCGCCGCTGTTCCCACATTCGAACTGTTCCCACTTGATGAACAGCGGCTTCACGTCTTCATCGTGGAGTGTCGCCCGCGTCCTCGCAGCCTTCAGAGCGGCGTTGAAGTCGCTGATCTTGTCATGCGGGTCCACGCCCGCAGAGATGCGGATGCTCAACATGTCCGCTTGACCCTGAAAGGGGTCACCCGCCGGGATCATGCGGCGGGCAAACTCAAGCAGTACCCGCTTACCGTCATTCGGGAACGTGGAGTGCGAGGAGTCCATCCAGTCCGCTGCTGGCGACGCGGGGTCAACCATGAGCTCGAGCGTGGAGAACAATAAGGCGTTGGCCTCCACGCGGACGGGAAGGGTAGCATCGTCCAGCAGGAAAAGGGGTGCAAAACCAATGTCCTCCGTGACAAATGCCGTCTGTAGTGCAGAGACCATCCTGGCGAAGAGCGCGGACGCGTGGCACTCAGTCCCGGAAAATCGCCCGTTCTTGTCCTCGAACAACTTTTGACGAACGGACTTGGAGACTTTCATGTCGAAGTGCTCCCGCTGAAGTGTACGCACCGAGGCAAGGAACGTAGCACCTGCTGAATTGGCAGCCGGCTGAGCTGCCGGCGGTGTGGCTGGAGTGTTGGCGTGTCTCGCAGCTGCTGAATCAAAAATCGTGGCTAGTGCGCGTCGGCGATTCGCCATGCTAGCGGTGGCTCGAGTAGAAGCTACCATACTGAGAAGGACTGAAGGGGCGGAGTGAGGCAATGAAACGTGAGATGTGCGGCAGTTTCGGGCGGCCAAGAAACGCGTGGGTCGCCGATACGGCAGCCGTGAGAGATCAAATAATTCCGGGAAGTCGTGTGGTAGCGGCGGCCGATACGTAACGGTGTGGGATCCAACCAGAAAACGTAAACCAATCCAACGTTAAGCCCCGCAAGAAAACTGCTCTCCAACCGGTGCGGCGTGCCGTAAATCAACCCGTAAAATTTAGGCCATACCCGTGACTGCCGGCACTCTCACGCGCGGAGCGCCTCACTCCATCCCAGGCGTCCGAGCTTAGCCACTCATGGTGGCAATCTCGCAGTGGCTAAATAAAGCGCAAGTGGGGCCAAACCTGGCAGATATATAGTGCTGAGGTAATATATATCTAACTGGAGAGATAACCCCTGAGTTAAGGGTTTCGGAATCAGAACGGTAAAGTGTGTCTTGATAAAAGAGGTATACACATAAATACTAACGGGTGTTTCCCGTCTACTGGTGACGGTCACCCAGCCTGTATAGGCATCTGTATAGGCAGCCCTGACTGGGAGTCCCGGTCAGGCCCCTATGACAGATCCCTAGGACCAACACTGGACTGCTGACTGATCTGTAGGTTCGTACTGTGACACACGCTGTGTCACAGGTAGGCTAGACTCCGAGACCGTCCGAGACCGTTCCGGGTATATCTAGCTTAGGGTTTATTTATCTACACAGTTTATCCACACGAGTACGGGACTTTCTGATATCTAGTGTACTTGGATATTCCGGTAGGTCGTGGCCCCATCCACGTTTTCATTCCACTTGCTATCTTGGCCATGATTGGCTAAGCAGCCGCTTGAAGAGGTGGTGCGCACTTGCGCGTTTGGGTGCGACTAGGATTTGGGACATGGCTTTACGGTAGACGTCTTTTTTGCGGCTGCGAGTCATGGGCACCGCGCGTTGCTATTGCTCAGTTTTGGCAATGTCCATCTACGTTATTTTGCCTGCCCTGATCCCGCTGGCTTACGTATTTTGGGCTGGTGCTCCGGACACCTTCGACCACGACGACATTTGCAAGTGCCCCACGCTCGTTTCGCCTCTCCGCACGTTCCGCCGTCACGCCTTTCCTACATTTCCGCCACAACACCCAAACGTGCAGCCGCGCATCATCTTTTCTCTGGCTTTCTACAGTATGGCAGCATCTACACGAGCTCGTAAACGCCTATTGAGGGACTCCGACTTGGACGCCTCAATACGGCTTCTGGATGCGGTTCGGGACACTCCGACCGCTAGCACCCCGCCTGTGGTGCCCCCTGCTGCTTCCAGCAACACCGACGCTGCTGTCGCGTTGCGGAAGCACCTGGTCGACCAGCATTCCACGGTTGACGCAGTGTACAAGGGGCGCTTGCATCGGGCTTGGGCCAAGGGTATCCGCGAGGATATCCTTGGTTCCAAGAAACATCATTATCGTGGTACCGACGACACCGACCGCCTCTCCGAGTTGGTGGTGCAGCTTCGGACCGAGTTTGAGTCCGCTGGATTGGACTTGGCCCCCTTTGACCTCGACGACCCCACCTCTCTGGTTATCGAGAAGGTTAATGGGCTCCTCTATGACGTCTTGGCTCTCGTCGTGGAGCGGAACTCTGTGGCTGACACCTGGCTTCGGGGTACGGACTCTTCAGCTGACCGAGATGGACGTCGAGCTCTCATCGACATCATCAAGGGGAGCGTGCCGGCGATCTTACGCGAGAGCCACCAGCAGGAGCACGCGGCGCTTCGTTATCCCGCAGGCGTTGACCCGCAGCCGATCTTGGCTCGTGAGCAACGTCTGGTGCGGGATAACCGCGCTCCTGACTGGCGGCCCACCGACGAGACCCGCAAGCTCTCATTGTACAACCGCCTCGACCCGGTCTTCTACGCGGCGGTGAAGGTGCGTTATCCGCTTGCGGGTGACCTCGGCGGAGTTACTCTCCGCTCGCTGCAGGCTCTCGTCGTGGCCATCTTCCAGGCATGGGCACAGTCGGACGAGGGGGCGTCGGCACGTGAGAAGCAGGTGCTGGGGATGGACGGTAAGCCCTCCGCTCTGGTCACGTCGTCGGAGTACGCGGTGCTCCTCGAGGAGATCGCGGCCTTAAAGGCCTTGGTGCGAAGTGGCCGTGCGGGCGGGGGACAGCAGCCGCAGCCGCAGCATCGGGGGAAGCAGCATCCGAGGGGGTTTCGCGTGGGTGCAGGCAGCCCCCCCGCGGTCGGCTTTGACCGCGACAGCATGAAAGCGAAGCCGCTGTGCCACCGCTGCCGCAAGGCCGGTAAAGGTGAAGTATATCACCCGTACCGCGACTGCCCGCTTGGCGGTCGCCAGCACTCGCCGGCCACGGCTGCGGCTTTCTGCATTCCCATTGAGCAGGAGGACGCGGAGGGCCTGCACGCGTTAGCGCTCGTGCAGGTCTTCCAGGACGCGGCAGACATTGGGCCGGAGGCCTTCTCGCATGCGGCGTTGGCGTATGGTCCGCCCGCGGTGCTCTCCGCGGACGGCGTCGGTGGGATCGACGTGGCGGCCTACGGTTTCTCCGTGCCGCCTCCGCCTTCTGGCGGGACCGACGACGAGGACATCTTGCGGCGGCTTGATGCCCTCACCTCTGAGGTTCAGGCCGCCCAAGGAAAGGTACACTACACTCACGCGTCCTTTGTTCCTGGGAGTGCGGTTGAGGAGCATGCGTCGGCTCTGGTGTGTGGCCCTGCCGCTGCGGCGGGGATCACACCGGAGGGGCAGGTTCCGGCAGGTGGTGCGGCGGCATCGGCGTCCGCCGTGCCGGCCCCTGCTATGCCTGTTTCGCAGGTGAAGGATGTACGGCCCGCGCCAACTCAATCGGCGCGGGTAACCACCACGGAGGCGACATGCGGTGAGTTCGGAGGCTTCGTGCAGACGGTGAATCACGCCGCCGTCCACCCGTCTGACCTGACAGGCTATGACACGGACGACTACGAGGATTTCGCCGACGGTACTTTCGCGGTGAAGCCGCGAGCTCCGTCCGGTGCTATCGGATGCGGTGTGCCGCCTTTCGGCTTTGGCACGCCGGCAATCGGCGCTCTCGCGGTGCTTTCTCTATTGTGCATTTCGTTTGCAGGTGTATCTGTTTCGGCTTCCACAGCTTCTGCTGTGTCGGCATGTGCACCGGCTACGGAGATGCCTTCGCCTGGTGGTGATCTCGATTGGGAAGCTCCGTCATTTTACTCTACAAATGATTTTGCTGATTCTGTGATCCCGGCTCAGGGTTTCTTGTTGGCTCACGATGTGCCACCGCTTCAGCCGCCCGAGCCTCCTGACACTCTGAGCCTGCTAGCATTTCAGGATTTAGCTCAAGCGGATTTGGGCTTCGGCATGGCATTCTACTACGGCATGGCCTTACATGAGAGCGGTCCTCTTGATGCGGAGCACTATTATGGAGCTGGTTTCTTTACTTCCTATTATGGGATGGACTTCCGTGAGGCCACCGCTGACTACTTTGGTACTGTCGATTGACTTCTTGCTCACTCTGGAGGCACACCAACATGGTGGTGTGCAGAACTCCTGTGACCTCAAAGACTTCTTCAATCTGGTTTATGTTTTGCTTTGACACCTTTACAATCTTCAAACTGACTTGCTAGCACGGTTCCTTTCACTTGTTTAGCGGTGCCTTAATTGCCCGTATGCTTTTGTTCACGTGCTACCTAGAGGTTTCCAATTTGTGTATCAGAATAGCACAGTTGGATTGGCAGTTAGACTTGTCACCTAGCTCCTGCCCTAACACTAACATCTTACATTTTCTGACTCTCCTAGCCAGTCACCACCCACAGTGCTGGGGTGGTGTGCTGAAATCTGTATAGGCAGCCCTGACTGGGAGTCCCGGTCAGGCCCCTATGACAGATCCCTAGGACCAACACTGGACTGTTGACTGATCTGTAGGTTCGTACTGTGACACACGCTGTGTCACAGGTAGGCTAGACTCCGAGACCGTCCGAGACCGTTCCGGGTATATCTAGCTTAGGGTTTATTTATATTACACAGTTTATCCACACGAGTACGGGACTTTCTGATATCTAGTGTACTTGGATATTCCGGTATACTATAGGAAGTGACAGGTGACAGTCTTTACTGTCGATGTGTCACATCCAACAAAATGCTACATTCCGTTGGTGACTCTTGAGGTACCACATTTTGAAGCTAGCTGCTGTTGTGACGCGATGTCACATGTGGTGCGTCAGTGGCGAGTCGTTGTGCACTCCCGCGCTCGGGGCGCTGCGCGGCGCTTCGCGTCGTTCTTGTCGGTGTTGCTGGCGCCAGCTGTGATCCGGTGCGGCGAACCGGAGATCTTGTCCACGTGGCGCGGCTGAGATGTGCCTGTGATATTTCTCGATCTTCGCGAGGCCGTGGATGGGCTCGGCCCGGTCCGGCGGGCTTCGCGTGACACCCGGTGGAGCGTCATCCTGTTTGCGAGAGCGTGAGCGTTCTGAGAGAAAAGCATTTTGATGAACAGGAGCTGGGTCCGAGTGAACATAACTCGGGTTTGGAGTTGCTGTCGTACGTGATGACGTGGCTGTCGTGCTGCTGAATAACTGACTGTGGTGTTTTGGGGTAACGTCGCGGCTGATACGTTGTGGGTGGCGTCTGTGGTTGCTGTGCTGCGGTGCTGTTATCGCGGTGACGGGTCGTACTGTCGTGCTTCGGGTGTTGATGTGTTATGGTACGTGTGAAAAGTGCCATCGGGCGAATAACTGATTGTGAGGAAGGGGGGTTTCTGAGCGGCGTTGTAGCAGTCGGGAGGTGTCAGTGGGGCCCGCATGCTGGAAACACCGAAATGCTTCCAGTATAATTATATTGTTGATCAGACAATATAATTATGTCGGGCAACAACCTCCCGACGAGACCCAGACGGGACTTGAACCTGCGCGCTCAAGGTCTGATGACATAGCGCTGAGGCGTAGGGCGCTATGTGTTGGACTTGCACCTTGAGCGCGCAGGTTCAAGTCCCGTCTGGGTCTCGTCGGGAGGTTGTTGCCCGACATAATTATATTGTCTGATCAACAATATAATTATACTGGAAGCATTTCGGTGTTTCCAGCACCGCACTCGCAAGGGGATGAATTTGTGAGGCTCGCACTCGTAAGGGAGGCGGTCAGTGAGGCCCGTACTCGTGAGAGGCGCGGTCAATGAGGCCCGCACTCGCGAGAGGGGAAGGCGTCAATGAGGCCCGCACTCGTGTGTGTGCTGTGGCGAATTGGGGCGCAAGCTAGGTGTATGCCGGCATGTGCGTTCCTTGGGCCGTGCTGAAGCGAGATTTATATCTGAAGGGTGACTGGCTGACGGGGACGTGTTTGTGGTGGGCTGGCCGTGGCCTGGGAGCGCTGGTGGTGCCTGAGTACGAAAGCGGGGCGATGGCGTGACAGAGTGGGAAATAATGGTATAACTGTGGTGGGCAAGCGGGTATAATTGCAAAGGGGATTTTGAGGGCGTGGCCGTGTGGGGAGTTGATGGTATAACTGAGTGAGCGAGGACGGGGCAGCCGACTGGGGAAAAATGGTGCTGCTGGGTGGGGAAAAACGGTGATAACTGAGCGGGAAAGTGGGTATAATTGCCTGAGGGGTGACAGGGATGTGGCGGAGCTGGGACAGCGGGGGGGGAGACCCTGTCGTGGGCTGCAAAGGGGTCCCCGGCCCCAGGGTTGGGCGTGTCCATAGTTGTGACAGACACAGGTGTTTTTGTATTGGGGAAAAATCTTTAGATTGTCCCCCTCTTTGAAAAAGTCTGTTTTATGACGTCACGCTTTTGTGTATAAATTTTTAGAGGTTTGATTTCGCAAAAACCAGCTATTACAGAACGAACATTGCTTTGCGTCACGCTCTTTTGGGTGACGTATTAGTGTAGTAGTTTACAGCCTAGCTTTGGGTGACGTATTAGTGTAGTAGTTTACAGCCTAGCTTTGGGAGACGTATAGTGTAGTAGTTTACAGCACAGCCTAGCTTTGGGAGACGTATAGTGTAGTAGTTTATAGCCTAGCTTTGCGTGACGCTCTTTTGCGTGACGCTGGTGGATGAAATCAATTTGCGTCGTTGAGATGAAAGCTGCAAACAAAATTTCAATCGCAGATATGTTTGTATATATATTTACATATATTTATAAATATATCGACAGAATGTCGTCTGAATATATAAAATGTGAGGTAAACCGAATAAAATATAGTTAAACCTTTGTTCGAACCCTTGACTGTCGATCGGCGACCATCGATCTGACGGAGATAATTCTTTTTTGCGAGGATCGAGGGGGGGATCGGTGTTAATACTTTAAATCGACGGCCACCGGTAGCTAAGCCCTTAACACTTTTGTATATAACCTAGCTTTGCGTCACGTATTAGTGTAGTAGTTTATAGCCTAGCTTTGCGTGACGATTTTTGGGTGTTACTTTCAATTTGCGTCGTTGATATGAAAGCTGCTAACAAAATGTCCATCGTGGATATGTTTTGTTGCGTATAAACTTTTAGATACTCGCGATCACGCTCTTTTTATTTAGAGACTTCATTTCGGCGTTCAGTATTATATATTTTCACGGTATCACGTTAGCGTTCAGCGTTCAGTATAATATTTTAAATATTAATAATTAATATTGTTTATAATAGATGAAGAGCATAAATATATGGATGTGGTCGACATTGATATAAAAACGTATGACATGACATGACTGAAACGCAGTCCGAAAACCGTTGAGCTGAGAGCTTCGACAATGAAAGTTGATGACATTGTCATGAACGTCAGTTGTATGGGCTGGCCGAGTCCGATGGAAATCAAGTTGCTTCTCACATTTTTTTTTGGGGGGGGGTGTGGGGAATCTGTGGTGGCCGTGAGCCGTAGGGGAATCGACAACTTACTATCTATTAATTTTATTCTTTGAAAGGGAGAACAACTGGGCTGTTTGAGCCTCGCGGGTGATTTGGCCTTTTAATTTATGAGGGTGAGATTGGGCTTCCGCGCCCCCGTCGTGGCTCATCCCGGCGCCCACTGCGGGGTTGGCTGAGGCCGGCTCGAAGGGGGTTGAGCGGCATCAAATTTCAAAATATTTGCTACTATGCTTCTAATAACACTATTGGTTGCAAATACCGAAATTTGATTTGTAGATATTTGGATACCGTGATGTTCAATCTTCTATTTTATTGGTCGATCTAAGTGTTGACACCTACATGTCAAAATGATATGAATGCCGCCATTTTGCGGTTATCGTTGACACAATTATATTGTCAGATTATGAATACAATTTCCAAAAAACATTCGCAAACATGCCAGCTATTAAAGTTTGAAGAACTCCTATCTGGAAAATCTAGACTATTACCAATCTTTCATGTTATTGGTTCTTCTACATGTTGAACACTTAAATTTTAATGACACATGTCAAACGAATAATGCAATTGCCGCCGCTCATGTACTTACACAATGACATTTGTCAAAATTACGGACACAGTTACCAAATCTATTTGATACTATAGATTGAATTTACTTCCTTGTAGCAACCTACAAATTGTTCAACGACTCTTTGTTTAAACCATTATTGACAATACAACCACAGCAACTCTATCCAGATTCACTGTTAAACATGTCCGCACCTATCAAATTCGAAAAAACATGGTTTGCAACCATAAAAGCTAAGTCCGAAAATGGAGAGGACCTCACCCAGGATCATTTCAGGGTGATGGTCTTACGGCTGTATATACAAGCGCCGTGGATATATTATCAATATACAATAAAACTCTGCAAAGTTGGACAGCAATGCAGGTGAACGTATGAGCGGGTTTGTGAGTGCAGTCTCTCTAAGAAGATCTGCTGAAGCACAACGCTTCCTCACTTTTATACCTACGTCACCCATCATCTTAGATGGTACCGCCATTGGGTTGTGAACCCGAGACGTAGGTTGAACGACCAACATGGTAGTAACGACTAGTTCGTTCATGCCGCACATGCGAGTTCTGCGCATGCTGAAAGCTAAAGATGGTTCTTGGTTTGTTTCCAAGATGTATCTTTGCTTTGCCATCTTCGAGTTCAATCATACGAACTCTCGATGACAGGGATGCCTGATGATATGACATAATCATCTGGCGACATGTACAGTCATCGTCGACCGTACTGACGACTGTCATAAATGTATGACGCGACTCGACCTGTACAGTCATGATCGACCATACTGTCGACTGTCATAATAATATATGACATGACCGACTGTCATAATATATGACATGACATGACATGGTATGACATGGTATGACAGGTATGACACGTATGACATGTATGACACATATGTCATCGGTCATAACCCTGACAGATCTCCCCTCTTAAGAGAGTTGTGACCTCACAACGGGCATACCTTTGTATATGTCTTTGATGTCTTTGTTGTTGTCGCTTCTTGCTGGTACCAGTCTTCTTACACCGATTTGAGGCGTCCCTCATGGTGTTTTTAGGTTATTGGGGGGAACTGAGTCCACTTTAGTCCCTCACCTTAGGCATTTAGCCATACAGTCCTTAGGATGCAGCCCACCTTTCCGGAAATCGTATCGTTGAGTGACGTTCCAAGGTTCAATGAAGAGCGTTTTCGCGATACAATCCTACGCTGGATTACTGATTGATCCACACGTTATCATGTATGTGCTAGACGATTCAAAGCATCCGAAGTCTACGTTACGGATTATTTGCGCTAGCCGTCGTCGCCTTTGCGCGATCGATGATCCCACGATTATAACGAATTATATTCGAACGATTCTCGGCCTGATATAGTGCACCCAACTCTTCCTCCCCTCCTTAAGCTACTTTGGAGGATCCTAGGCGGTGATGGGGAGCCCGATTTCGATAATAAACGAACAAAGGGGCTTGTTTTAATGCAAACGGAGCGGCCCTGCTTAACGGAATTGGACTTATAATCCTTTACCGGTCTGCTTAACTCCTCAATATTTTTGTCCAGTACGCACGCTTTGACGAACATCTATCGCGATGAGTGAGAATGGATTCGCCACGTACTAATGTGAAATTTATTTAGTTATGTTTGTCAAGCACAACTTAGGATCACAACTCCTTCTACCTCAGTCATTATCTCCGGTAGCTTCGGATGACTGGCCAAGAATCCGATGACAAACCACGGTTTTGGCAAAGGTAGCATTTAGCAGTTTTTTCACAGATATTGGTACCCGCATATGCGTATCTGTGTAAGGGTATGATTTATACAAGGCTCACTACACCTTAGCAAGGAAGGATCAATTCCTGCTCCTGTCATATCAATTTGATGCAGGGTAAAAAATGTTAGGGATATAACCCTGCAGTTCTCGGGTTGCAGCCCATTGCACCGAAGATGCATCGCAGTTCTTGGGATGCAGCCCTGCAGTTCTTGGGATGCAGCCCTGATATATTTATACGACCGATGGATGAAAACCTCTTGGGTACATGTTTCCACGGCCTGATTATTTTTAGGTCGGCATTTATTGGCAAAAGTCATTGGCTATCAGCTTTTGACTCAGAAGCCACAATGTTATAGAAGCTGCGACCTATTGTGATCATATGCGGCAGTTATGCCTTCAGCATACGTAGACAATATGATTATGTGGAACTTATAATCCCACTTAAGTTGCATCATGTTAAATTTATCCAGGTGTTAACAAGTGTTCAGGATTTGATAAGGGGTTGACGCCCCACAAGCCAAAGGTCACTGTCTCATAAGGCTCGCCTCAAGTGTGCGGCTTTGAGGATTAGTGTCCTGGCGAGGCACAGTCATGATGCTTCCTAGTCCATAATGGAACTGGAAATGAGAATGCTCAAGATATCCGAAGACAGGAAGGCTTTTGGTTGGCCAGAGTTACTGTCAAGATGCTTAACCTTGATGGAATGGCATCCGGATACAAACTGTGCAACCATGCATGTGACTTATGCATTGGTGCTGACTTTGATGAATTGTCTCTTGTCATGAACTTGGAAGGAATGACGGGCAAATAGCTAGAGTGGCGGATTTACTCACTCGGCTTTGCTGTTCATGGAATTCGATGCCTAATGGCACAACTGGCAATTCTTTGCTCAAATGCTTTCCTGAAGACATTGGCAACAACTTGTGTGCCAGCTTCTCTAGATTTAGAAATCATGGATCAACAATTTATGAATCAAAACACATGTATCAAGGTTGATTCAATGAATCCTTCAACTCTTGAATTTCGACAATCAGCATCTCAGGCTGTTGACGTCAAAGTGATGGTCTTAAGCTTACAATATAGCTTATTCACATTTGAAAAACCATCGTTCTCCTATGTCAGTGCCCCTACAATATGATAGAGCCGGAGAAATGTGCATTTATGATTTCTTCATAATGAACTTTATGAGTCAATAAGTCAAATAAGACTTCATTTGATGTTTCAATCGGCATGATGTACCGTATCATCAATTTTATGACTGCTATACACAGATGCTGGAACTTTTGATAAGATCTTTAGTTTTCCAAGCAAAATCACATCCAAGCAAAATCACAATGATGTAAGGTGTGGCGGCTGTATGAAAATGAATGAATCTATACTCTTCCTCCCATCAAAGTGATGGAGGATGTTATTCAATCATTATGTTATGCAAATCAGACTGAGATTACTCATCGAATGCTTTAGAGGTAACAATGTCAATCTGAACATTGATTCTCTCTACGTCATATTGGCAATATGCCTGACGTTTTTGAATGTGGCTAATGCCAGATGATGTCAAATGCAGTTGTTGGATTGCAGCTTACATACATTTGTCAATTCAGGGTCACTATAGTGTGCCCAACTTAGACAATGTTCTGGAAAATGATTGTCATGATGAACAAAGAAATCAGTGATGGAGAGTTACCGAAGTTAACTTTGGTATCGAAGCTAATGGAGAGTCAATCAAGAAGTGTCCGTAATGACAACAACTTACTACGAGTTGTATTTTCGTAGTTGATGGATGGCTGACATGTCATTTTATTATGAATAGAACATGGCATTGCCTAGTGATATGTGTATATTCTTCAGCACATGATCACTTATCTCAATGGTGCCCATGTTATTTTTGGGCAAACACTATTCAGAGACTTATTATGATAAAGAAGTATGAATGGTGAATGTGTCATTTCAATCCTATAGAATTGTGACTTGTTTTATGACTATAAAATTTCTGTCACTTTCCAGAATGAGGATGAACTGTGCTTGGAGACCGTATGCAGATTGCGGGTTTTCCAAGACTTCGTGGCCTAATGGATGAGGCAACAAATTTCTATACATTCCCGAATGAGCTTTCAAAGAGTCTTTATTCCTCAATGAAGCATGCTTGTCTTATGTGCCAAAATGATATGAAATTACAAATATGGTGTCAATCTATATGTGGATGGTTTATACCATTGTATGCTATTCCACAAATAAGTAGTGATGTCAGAGTGAAAACTTTGGACAATTGCAACTCAGTGCAAATTTAAGTGCATTCAAGTCCACTTAAATGTTCAGAATCTGAATTTAATGTACTTTTCTAGCTAAAGCTACCATTGACTGTCCAACATCCACTCTGGACATTGTTTCTTACGTCTTTTGGCATCGCGCTCAGCGTTTTTCTTATTCTGCAAGCGCCTCTTTGCTACTTTTACATCCGGAACGTTGTACCGGCTACGAAACTTGCTGGTAACTTCTTCTTCTGAGCTTTCTTCATCCAAAAGCAAAACTGGCTTCAACATGTCTTGTTCTTTCATCTAGGACGAATCACACAGAGATGCAGCAGACCTGCAGCATGAGAAGAAAATAAACAGCAAGAAAGTCACTATGCAAAATCACCACTGAAGGAGATGACTTTCATCATAGGATGGTATATTGGTTGTTTCATATGACACATAGAAGATATGAATAATTCGTAGAGAATTTTGGGATAAACATCCTGGATTGGCTGTGCTAGATTGCTCTATGCCCAAGAATGACCGAAGAGATTTCTTGCCATTTTTCCAGCCATATAGCGTGGAGGCTGCTCAACAACGGCTGGGTCATAAGCTATATAGCTATGCAGCTATGTCTGAGGCTGAATAGCCATGATTGCACAGACTCTGTCCTTTATGATGAATAGACCTCTGAGAAATGGTGTCTAAAAAATTCAATTGACAACAACTCAACATTTTGGTATGGTGTAGAGCTGATGATCTTTGTTGCATTTCAATTGTTTATTGTGCACTAATGAAGTGCCTCGTGATATATAATCTCACAGAATAGGCATTGCTCAATGGCGATATGATCAGATATGTAATGATCAATGAAGACAAGATGGTTGGTATGGCTCATTCAGTAGGCATAATTACCTCAAAGAGATGCCAATACACGGATACATATCAAGACATAAGGGCAATAGGCTTATTGTATAGCCTTCAAGACAGCTAGCATTTATGCTGCATTGGTCAGCTCAGTGGCTTTGACCTTTCTAGGTGTTGTACTCAGGCCGTGGCCTGCATATTGCATTGAGTAATCTTGACACCTTTAATGATCCAATCAGATGATATGTATGAAGTATCAAGAATGGTTGCCCTTTCCAATGATCATCGGTGGCAGAGGCTATATTGCTTGCACCGTGTCAGTATACATTTCTAGTCTGGATACATGCTAGACCAGATGTATACAATGTCTAGGTCTTCAAAATCAAGCTCATATGAATGTCATGGCTGATGTATGTGTCAACTTTCATGGAGTTTTGCATGGTTTGACTGTATATAGTCAGGCTTACCACAACAAAAACAATGATGCAACTTACTTGTTTTATTTTATTATTTGTCTTTATTATTTATTATTTATTTGGTTTTTAGTTGTATTTCTAGCTTATCATCTTCCCCCCTCAAGGAAGTGTATTGCTAGGCGGTTGTCAAGCGCCGTTCAAATACAACAGAGGTCCGACCTCTTTGTGATGACGTGGAAGCTTTCTATGAAGCTGGATAGCAGTTCTCGGGTTGCAGCCCCTTGCACCGAAGGTGCATTGCAGTTATTGGGATGCAGCCCGAATCCACGTCATTAGCGTGGGTCATATAGTACCCAAGCATGTGCTGTGTATATACAACACTACCCTCCAGCGGCGAAGTGGCTTGCTATTACCATCATTGTATGCTGTGGGATATCAATATATGATCAGAGAGCATGGATATATATATATGTACCATGTTTGTCAATATCGGAGAGACTATGTCTTCTTTAAAATCCTCATGACTATATATATAATGGTGGTATACTGATGTCAACACCTTCTCTCTGAGTGATTCATTGATTTCAGATGTGATGTCGTGGCAAAAAATATATGTCCACGTCATTGGCACGAGTCATGGTGTGTCCATGCATACACGATCTTAGCGCAGGTCACAATACAGTGCCCGAGCATACGCGATTTTAGCGTAGGTCACATTGTGCCTCTGTTTATTACATCTGATAATATATGTTACTCATCTTTGTGAGTCTAGACAGCATTGTGCTGATTGCAATGCTTTCTCTGGTGACTTATATATCACAGATTATACCAATGTGGTGATCAGTCCAGTGCAATATTTTGTCACCGGAATGTACAGGGATTGTGAATGATTGCAATCCAGCCGGAGGAATAATCTCTACAGCTATTCTGTACTAATGAATTCATTGGAGTTATACTCATTCGACGATTCAAAACCCATGTCATTTGTAGCAATGACAACTCACATGGATATATAGGGTTTTTATCAGAATGCTTTTATGTGATGTCAACATTTATGAACAATTCACTTGCATCTCAGGACAAAAGAGTTACGCTTGGAAGGTTTTGCATGGTGGTCACCAACAGTTATCAGCTGTTATTCGGGTGCCAAATTCTGCCTTCAACACTGGGACTATATCAACCAGTCTTACAGCGATGCACTTGTCCTTCCCACTCTTATGTACGGCTATAGTGCCAAAGTGCATCAGGTGGGATATATATATATACATTATATAACTATCATCTTCTGATCCAGGAAATGCAATTAAGCATGGTATCAGGTTATATGTTATGTATATAGTTCAGCATTCCAAACTTACTCGAGAATGTAAATGCTGAGCAAGAGTCAACTTATAGTCATTGGAATATAGTTTCCCATCCGAGTTTACACTTTATTAGTGATGGTGGATTCAACGTTGTACAGATTTCAACGTTATTTGTGGATGCAGTGATTTTATCAAAAGCAATCCATCAGAAATCACCAGATCGGAATATGAAATGGATATGTGTGAATCCTATCCACCTTCTTCCCCCCTAAAGGAAGTGTGAATACATAGGCAGTCAGTTGTTTATATACTTTATAGCTTATAGCTTATAGCTTGCAGTCCTTATAGAAAGCAGCTCATACAGTTTTAGGGTTGCAGCCCTACAGTCCTTGGGTTGTAGCCCTGCAGTTTTTGGGTTGTTGCCCTACAGTTTTAGGGTTGTTGCTCATAGTATTATCATGTCTACGATGATTTAGCATGATATAATAATGCCAAAAAAACGAAGTTTTTCCAAATAATGGCGGCATTTTAGGGCATGTGTGGTTACAGTG
The DNA here is from genome assembly GCA_001247695.2 of Cymbomonas tetramitiformis. Taxonomy (NCBI): domain Eukaryota; kingdom Viridiplantae; phylum Chlorophyta; class Pyramimonadophyceae; order Pyramimonadales; family Pyramimonadaceae; genus Cymbomonas; species Cymbomonas tetramitiformis. The sequence continues at coordinate 9,093 of LGRX02010247.1, read as the reverse complement.
GCCCTATTACCCAATACAGTGTTTAGGGTGTTACTTGATATCAGTAACCCTAATACAGGTAAAAAATAAGCAGTATAACGATTTTGCCAAGATTTTTAAGCAAAACTGCATTCAATACCTAAGTGAATGTTAGGTGATTTTCAGAGGGTACGTTACCCCCCTCACACACACATTCAAATATTAGGGTGTTACAGGGTGTTACACGTGTTATGTCTTTCAGGGATTGTTATTTGATAGATAAATATCCATTATAGCAAAAAAAATCAATCCCGAATTTGCAAAAGATTACACGTACAGCATTTTGACCGATTTAGTGTTACAGCCAATATGTTTACCCCTATATATTATACACCTAATATCTAGGGTGTTACACGAGATATGACATGTGTCATTATGATTTTCTCATACCTCAATAGGTATAAAATCATATTATCAAATAAAATAGGGTCCGATTTTCAATTTTCAAATCTATCGCAAACGGATTTTACCTATTTTGGCCGTTTTTGGCTATATGTATATATATATATATATATACATATCTCTGTGTGTGTGGACTGCAAAGTACAAAAGCATTGCAAATCATTTCACCTTTGCACATGACAAATTTCATGGCATAAAAGTGAATTATTCTGCATATCAACATCTGAGGTTGATCATATTTCTGGGTTTTACTGATTGAAACCCATGGAGGCAAATGTACTCTCTGGTGATATTTAAGATAAATAAACTGTAAATGAATTCACAGTTGTGTCAGATCCTAAGATATATTTGGATGTATACAACGAGTATATCAAGTGATATCTCTGTGTTCAAATACATCTGGACACTGCTAGATGTAATCTGAGCAGTTTTTACACAACACATTGTTTGTGTATATGTATGTCCACAACCACCTTTTGTCAATTCATGTATGGTTGCTGATCTGAGTTGGTACATGCATGTGAAGTGATCATCTGTATCAACTGTCAGAATGCAATGTAGATATTGATGTTGCTCCAGCGATGATATGTGAGTGAGACGCATGGACAGTGCTCAACAGTGACCAGCTGTTATTTGAGCACTGTATACTGCCTTCGGGTCTGGAGATATCTCCATCCAGCCCTTCAGCATGTTATTTGATCCTGTCCCATATCTATCGCCATCACTTGACACTTCCACGCACATGTGTTTGGAAGTGGGATCTATGTATTATGTATTGATACAATACTTAATCATTACACTTGGAGTCAGTGTATTGTCAACATGAATGCTAGTGTTTGTGCAGTGTATAGTACTGCTGATTAGTACTATTGTGTGTGTGTGTGTTTACTTACACACACTTTGCAAGATCTTTATGGATATCACAATATCCTAACAGTTTATCATGCAGATTGTCAGCATACCACGTACTGATTATATCTAACATGATATATATAGTTTAGGGGTTGTTGTAATTCCATGATAATCTCATTACGATATGAGTTGCTGATAAATTTCACATGAAGCTCAGGTGAGCATTCCTTCAAGTAATCCACCATAGAATGTACGTGTTACCTGGAGAGCATCTCGGCTCCACCAGGGCACGACAAACTAATTATGGTGTTATGATTACTGTCAGGCACCCTTTGCAACATGGATTCTAATATAGTTTAGCATTCACTGCAATATGCTTATGCTCTATTTAATACAGCTGTTATCGTGATCAAGCTGTTCAATATAATAAAGTATGTAACATTTACAACATTGCAATCATTCAGAATAAAATGTGTGCATGATATAGAAGTATATGCACTGTGTATTAATGATTGCTGTAAGTGAAATGAGTGTATATGTGTGTGTGCTGATCTGCACACACATGTTGTGCACAGATCACTGTGCTGCTGATAAGTATAATGCTGATGATCTAAAGTATTTGTGTGGTCATCAGAACATTGGAATCTGATGCATGGTATAGTTGCATGGTATAATAATGCATGGTACATCTCGCTGCATGCGATGAATAGTATATGCTGCAAGTGTGCATGTGTGTGTGTGATATCACAGATTCAGCTACACACACAACATATAGTACACAGACATGTGATTGCACAGCGTCCATATTTATCTGATTTCGTCTACTTATGTGTGTGTGTGTGTGGCTACACACACAGCATATGATGCACACCCATATGATTGCAAACTTGTATGTAAATCTGCCAGTGAATGGATAAACATCATCTCTTATGTGCAAGCATCACAGATTTTAAGTAGCATGCTGCATATATGTATACCATCATCGCTCGTCATCCGATCATGATAAATCTAGCAGGTGTGTATATATCCTGTCAAGCAAAATCGTCATGCGCGCGTAGACTAGTGATTTTTGCAACCATTTAAAATGACGAGATTTTGATGCTTACACTGCACTGAAATTAGTGCGAGTAGCGATTTATCAAAGTCGCTGATGTGCGCGCTGCAAATAGTGAACATATCTCTGTCGCAGGTATGTATGGCATGCTGAAATCTGTATAGGCAGCCCTGACTGGGAGTCCCGGTCAGGCCCCTATGACAGATCCCTAGGACCAACACTGGACTGCTGACTGATCTATAGGTTCGTGCTGTGACACACGCTGTGTCACAGGTAGGCTAGTATCCGAGACCGTTGCGAGACCGTTCCGGGTATATCTAGCTTAGGGTTTATTATCTTATCACAGTTTATCCACACAGTTCGGGACCCTCTGATATCCAGTGAACTAGGATATTCCGGTAGGTCGTGGCCCCATCCACGCTTTATTCCACTTGCTAGTTTGGCCATGATTGGCTAAACGGCCGCTCGGAGAGGTGGTGCGCGGTTGCGCGTTTGGGCTTTAGTGGAGATTATGGGATGAGCGGCTTGCGGTGAGCGACTGGGCCGCAGCTATGGGGTGCCGGCTTGGATTGAGTTTCGTCGTCGCAATGTTCATTATTCGCGGTTCTCTGCTCGCTCTGATCCCGCCTGCTGCCGTGTTTTGGGCTGGTGACCTTGGCACCTTTGCCTTCGACGACATCTTCCTTCGCCCCTCGCTAGCATGGCCCGACCGCTCGTTCCGTGTCCGTGGCGTCGCATTTTCTCCGCGGCCCTACCCAAACGTGCTGCAGCGTACCGCCTCCCCTCAGGCTTTTCTAGAGATGGGAATGACGACAAGATCCAAGAGGTCCCTCACGAGGGACAGTGACATCGATGCCTCTTTGAGGTTAATCGACGGGGTGCGGAACACACCGACGGCAGCTACGCCTTTCGTTCCTACCCCCAACCCTGCATCAAACGTAGACGAGGACGTGGCCGTCAGGCGTTACCTGCAGGAGCAGTCCAGGCTCGTCGACGAGATCTACAAAGCGCGACTCCATCGGGCTTGGGCCAAGAGTATCCGTGAGGATATTCTTGGTGACAAGAAACATCATTTCCGCGGTACGGACGACGCTGGCCTTCTGTCCGACCTGGTGGTGCAGCTGCGTACGGAGTTTCAGTCGGCCGGACTGGAACTGTGTGCCTTTGACCTCGACGACCCTCTGGCTCCAGTGGTCAACAAGGTGAATGGCCTCTTGTACGACGTTCTGGCTCTCGTGGTGGAGAAGCACAGCAACGCCTACGTCTGGCTCACTGGTACCGATTCTTCGACTGACCGAGATGGAAGGCGAGCCCTTGTCGACATCATCAAGGGTTGTGTTCCGGTGGCGCTACGAGAGTCGCAGCAGGAGGAGCACGCCGCGTTGCGTTATCCCGCAAACGTTGACCCGCAGCCGATCTTGGCTAAGGAACAACGTTTGGTGCGGGATAACCGAGCTTCCGACTGGACGCCGACCGAGGCCACGAGGAAATTGAGCCTCTACACCCGACTCGACCCGACCTTCTACGCTGCGGTGAAGGTCCGCTATCCCATGACCGCTGACTTGGCTCATGTGTCACTGGTTTCGCTCCGTTCCATGGTTGTGGAAATTTACCAGGCTTGGGCACAGACGGGCGGGGGGAAGGTGGCTTCGGGCGCGGATGGCGTCTCCGCACACCTTTCCAGTAGCGAGTACGACGCCCTTCTCCAGAAGATCACGGAGCTCAAGGAGCTCGTTCAGCGGCAGCAAGGTGAAGCCGCTCCGGTTGTGCGTCAACAGCGGGAGCGGGTGCAGCAGCGGCAGCAACAGCAGCGGGGGCAGCAGCCGCGAGGATTCCGTGTGGGGACCCACAAGGCCCCGCCGGTGGGATTCGACCGCGACGATCAGCGGGCGAAGCCGTTCTGCGGTAGGTGCAAGAAGGCGGGCAAAGGTGAGGCGTATCACTTCTACCGCGACTGCCCGTTGGGCGGGCGCCAACACCCGCCCACCTCTGCCGCGGCATTTTGCGTTCCCATCGACGAGGAGGACGCAGAGGGGGTGCACGCACTCGCCATGTGTGCGTTGTTCCAGCAGGCGGCGGATGACGGAGCGGAGTCCTTCGCGCGTGCGGCAGCCGCGTACGGGCCGCCCGCGGTGCTTTGTGCGGGAGCGGTGGGCGGCATTGACGTGTCAGCCTACGGCTTCACCGTGGAGCAACAGCCGGATTCCGAGGGGGACGACATTCTCCGCAGGCTCGACGATCTTGCCACGGAGGTTCACTCCGCGGCCAACCCGCAGGTGCATTACACTCACGCATCTTTCCCGCCTCCTGCCGGTGACGGGCAGGGGGCTTCGGCTCTGGTGTGCGTACCCGCCGCAGCGGTGGCCACACCGGAGGAGCAGGTTCCGGCAGGTGGTGCGGCGGCATCGGCATCCGCCGTGCCGGCCCCTGCTATGCCTGTCTCGCAGGGAGGAGATGTGAAGCCCGCGCCACTTCAATCGGCGCGGGTGACCACCACAGAGGCGACACGCGGTGAGTTCGGAGGCTTCGTGCGGACGGTGAATCACGCCGCCGTCCACCCGGCTGACCTGACAGGCTATGACACGGACGACTACGAGGATTACGCCGACGGTACTTTCGCGGTGAAGCCGCGGGCTCCGTCCGGAGCTATCGGGTGCGGTGTGCCGCCTTTCGGCTTTGGCACGCCGGCGATCGGCGCTCTCGCGGTGCTCTCGCTCTTGTGCATTTCGTTTGCAGGTGTATCTGTCTCAGCTTCCACGGCTTCTGCCGTGTCGGCATGTGCACCGGCTACGGAGATGCCTTCGCCTGGTGGTGATCTCGATTGGGAGGCTCCGTCATTTTTCTCTACGAATGATTTTCTTGATCCGGTGATGACGGCTCAGGGTCTCCTATTGCCTGACGATGTGCCACAGCTTCAGCCGCCCGAGCCTCCTGACACTTTGAGCTTTTTAGCATTTCAGGATTTGGCTCAAGCGGATTTGGGTATTGACATGGCATTCTACTACGGCATGGCCTTACATGAGAGCGGTCCTCTTGATGCGGGGCACTATTATGGAGCTGGTTACTTTACTTCCTACTATGGGATGGACTTCCGTGAGGCCACCGCTGACTACTTTGGTACTGTCGATTGACTTCTTGCTCACTCTGGAGGCACACCGACATGGTGGTGTGCAGAACTCCTGTGACCTCAAAGACTTCTTCAATCTGGTTTATGTTTTGCTTTGACACCTTTATAATCTTCAAACTGACTTGCTAGCACGGTTCTTTTCACTTGTTTAGCGGTGCCTTAATTGCCCGTATGCTTTTGCTCACGTGCTACCTAGAGGTTTCCAATTTGTGTATCAGAATAGCACAGTTGGATTAGCAGTTAGGCTTGTCACCTAGCTTCTGCCCTAACACTAGCATCTTACATTTTCCGACTCTCCTAGCCAGTCACCACCCACAGTGCTGGGGTGGTGTGCTGAAATCTGTATAGGCAGCCCTGACTGGGAGTCCCGGTCAGGCCCCTATGACAGATCCCTAGGACCAACACTGGACTGCTGACTGATCTATAGGTTCGTGCTGTGACACACGCTGTGTCACAGGTAGGCTAGTATCCGAGACCGTTGCGAGACCGTTCCGGGTATATCTAGCTTAGGGTTTATTATCTTATCACAGTTTATCCACACAGTTCGGGACCCTCTGATATCCAGTGAACTAGGATATTCCGGTATGGCATATGATATGAATGCCATTTCGTGTACGGAACATACACTGATGACGATTTGTTCATCTGCGCGTCAGTATGTCGCATATCGTGCAATTTTGCGAATGATAGCAGCGTATGTATGCGATTTGTATGCTGTATGCACACCTCTTCGCGCTGTTATCTCTGACGGCGTATATGTGAACAAATGCGATTGCGACGATGTCTCCTCGCGCACTGATTTCGCTGTTTATTCCGCAGCGGTCGATATTATACGAGATATGTTGATATATGTGCGACTGCAACGCTGTTTGAAATATGCGATCCGCAACCTGCGCACACAAAATTCGATATCTCTACTACTGCACTCACACTTTATGCGTCCTCAGTTCGTCGCCTTGACGAGTCGGAGAATACCACTCTTACGGCTGTATATACAAGCGCCGTGGATATATTATCAATATACAATAAAACTCTGCAAAGTTGGACAGCAATGCAGGTGAACGTATGAGCGGGTTTGTGAGTGCAGTCTCTCTAAGAAGATCTGCTGAAGCACAACGCTTCCTCACTTTTATACCTACGTCACCCATCATCTTAGATGGTACCGCCATTGGGTTGTGAACCCGAGACGTAGGTTGAACGACCAGCATGGTAGTAACGACTAGTTCGTTCATGCTGCACATGCGAGTTCTGCGCATGCTGAAAGCTAAAGATGGTTCTTGGTTTGTTTCCAAGATGTATCTTTGCTTTGCCATCTTCGAGTTCAATCATACGAACTCTCGATGACAGGGATGCCTGATGATATGACATAATCATCTGGCGACATGTACAGTCATCGTCGACCGTACTGACGACTGTCATAAATGTATGACGCGACTCGACCTGTACAGTCATGATCGACCATACTGTCTCGACTGTCATAATAAATATATGACATGACATGACATGACATGGTATGACATGTATGACAGGTATGACACGTATGACATGTATGACACATATGTCATCGGTCATAACCCTGACAGATGGCATACCTTGAAAGTAAGGGCAAGGCTCTCTCCAGAACCAAGGAGAAGAAGCTAGTAGTCACCCTGATATTCAGGGATGCCTGTGGTCACATCCTTATATGTTCGGGCTGGAAAGCTCTTGCTGGGTGTACCAAAGACGATCCGAGTCCATTAATGGACCATGTCAACGTTGGTAAAATCTACGACATCTATTTTTCGGTAGAAACATTCTACAATTTAGGTGTGTGCAACGATTATGCGCTTACTCGCAACCTGGGCGACAGTTCTGGAGCTGTCCAGACACTTGACGCCATTGTGGAAGTAACAAAGGCGTTACCTCCAGCCTTTATCGAAGAATATGGGCAACCTCCTAATTGGTTCCAGAATCGTCAAGTCCTTACTATCGACAGTGACAGCGAGGACGAAAATTACATTACCCCTCCTCCTCCTCCTGCGAAGCGGCGCAAGAACAAGGACAAGAAACCCAAAGCTTTGGAATTTGGCGCTTGGCCTGTGGAGGACCTTGGAACCAGTGAGGTTCCACCAGGTAAATGTTTATGTTTTAGTTTACAATTGGATAGTTGGATCTGTGTTCTTTAAAATGTTTATCCTGAACACTAGCTTTTTGGAATGAACAAACGCGCAGGTGCTTCAACCGCCAACGCGGCAGAAGTCCCTCCTGACGTTGTTACCATGGAGATTACCCTGGAACCACCGCCAAATGGTGAACAAGTTCCATCTACTGAAGGTGATCAGTCTGAAGCACCTATTGGCGCTAAGAATGTCGCAATGCCAGAAACTGGCGCTGATGAATCTCCTGGCGCTGCTTTCTTATCGTACACACTGCTTAACTTTGCTTTCCTATAGTTCGTTCGGCATTAGCTATAGCATTTCTCATTTAAACATCTATATTCAATCTCCACATTAGATGATAAAAATTCAGCCGGTGAACTTGAAATTGTAACCAGTCTAACTATCATATATTAGTCCAAATCACCGTAATATGTAGGCCGAATTCACATGACCCATAATCAACATCCTATCTAAATGCTGAAAATATCCTCCCACCCTCGTGTACAATACATTTTTATACATTGGAACCAATGAGTGGGTATGATTAATACCAACTATCGTCAATACACGTCTACTTCAATTCAATGGCCACCAACCTAGTAATTTGGAAATTGATTTTTCCCCACCTGTACGTTCACGTACCCCCTATAATTATAGAGATGCGCCCTCGCTGGATAGGGCTTCAGGCCTTCAGCAAATCACGAAATAGAATTATAAACGTGACATAAATGGTACATGTATGATGGGCATCCCAGCACGGTATAATAAGAACAGTCGTCGAAAAGTCTTATACCTGACTATATTGAGTTCCTTTTCTTCTTCCTCCCTGATGTAAATCATCGTAACGCCGCTTGGGTGCACGTTGTTTATGCGGAACCCAATCAGACATTATAAATATTATAAATATACAGGCGATGAGTGCCACAGACAAGATGCTAAAAAGTGTGCCGCGATATATACCAGCGCGTATGGATGGCATAAGTATAATAAATAATTTCCATAGGGTGGGTTAACGGTGCCAGTCACGTCTTGTTGGTATAAATATACACATAAACATGAAGACGTTATACTGTAAAGTGAACACTGCTAAGTCCGGAGCTAATCGAGCTTGCATACGCACAGGTTCTGCTTCGGTTTGCATAGCAACATTCTAGTTTCCGCCCGGTGAGACGTATACCAGCAGTGCGCGTGGCTGTATGCAAGGAGTTGTGGTGCAGAATGAGAGCAAAACACGGTCGATGTGAAACAAATACAGATGTGTCAATCTCACAAGCGTCAGCAACGCTCGGATTGATCATATGATTAAAATCTGCGCGGATGAACGCTCGGACAGATCATATGATTAAAATCTGGAGGCGAGGATGAAAAAGTATTACCCTCAAACCCGTAAGACTGAATATCCGAGTCATCATCGACATCTATATCCTTCGTGTATAAATGCTCAAAAATGAAATGATGTAATATATCCACCCTGTTAGTAAATCAGGGGATATTAGTATTTC
>LGRX02010246.1:0-71113 GCA_001247695.2 Cymbomonas tetramitiformis | reverse complement strand
CCCCCCACACCCCCCCGTTAGTACACTTTCTTTTTGGGTGACTGTGTCATCAACTAGCACTCTAGGAGCTTTGCAGACTGCGTCACATGTCGTGAAACTTGGCGAACACCTATCTGAACACAACGTGTCGACGACATCGACAACGACAACGCTTTGCGGGCGTCATCGTCACCGTGTCCTGTGACACTGCACTGCACTGCACTGGCACTGTCTCAGACTGTCACCAACTTGCACTCTGTCAGACTGTCACCAACTTGCTCTCTGGGAGCTCGAGCTCTGCGAGCTCCTGTGTATAATTCCCAACGCTCATGACACTGTCACCAACTTTCATTCTGGGAGCTTTGCGAACTGCGTCACATGTCGTAAAACCTGGCGACCACCTACCTGATCACAAAAGTGTGACGACGTACTCGACGACACTTTAAACGCCGCATGGGCCCTCCGTCGGAGACGGGAGGGTATAATCGATCCATGTCTTTCGTTGGAAGTGATATAAGTACGGTTCCCAAGATCGTCCAGAATATTTACTTGATTTATCTTTTGGTATCCTTATACGACAGTCGTACGAAACCTTGGAAACCGATCGATCCTGTTATCGATGCTAATTATATTACAGGTACACGATAAGCTGCAAATGGATAAGTCATGCGGATCATCGCGGAAATATAGATATTACATGATTTCCGACCACCGATACAATTTGGGATTTGCTGAAATTCGGTTGTCGCCGCCCACTATTCGACAAATGACGAAAGTCGCATCGGGCAGCATCTTGGCCTGAAGAACCATAGCGTCGTCCCGTGACGGGAGATCGAAATGATGCCGATCATCAGGCGCAATGCGCCCTTCATGCGGAAAACATGCGCAACAGTGTCACTGACAGTCGAGTGAAAAAAAACATGCAACACCCGGTCTGTTCGTTGTGGTTGTCGATGAATTTGAATGCAGAATGCGCCGACTCCGGAGGCAGAACAAAATCGAATTCTATGCAAAGTTAATTTCAAAAATTGCTGGGCATAAGGCTTGCGAAAAGCGGTCAAACTCAGTGACTGTGATTCTTGAACCCAGCTTCCTTGCGGGAATATCTTAAGCGAATGAAATAAGGGCGCGAGGTAAGATTTTGTTCGCCGCGTTAAAACCCTCACTAAAGAGAACTCACTTTGGCAATTGAGGGTTGCACTGCTTTCACAACCTAAATCAACGCGAAAGAGACAAAATGTTTCTATTCGCAGATCTTCGTTGTTTCTGTGGTTTCCGTCGCGATTTGCTTTACGTAGGGACGGCGGGAATTGTATTGCAGGTAAAATTATTGTGATGCTGAAACGAAGCGAGCTCACTGTGTAGCAAGGGTCAGAAATGGTAAGTAGAAAGTGAATTTTGAGGTCGCAGGTGTTGTGGACTTGTGTAGCTTGATTTTGCCTGAGCGAGTAGTTTGTGGCACGCGTGCCACACGAGGAGTGCCTGCTCAGGATTTCGAAAATTGTTGTGATGCTGAAACGCAGCGAGCTGTTTAGCCAGGGTCAGAAATGGTATTTGTAAAGGGAATTTTGTGGTCGCAAATGTAGCCGACTTGTGTAGCTTGATTTTGCCTGAGCGAGTAGTTTGTGGCACGCGTGCCACACTAGGAGGGCCTGCTCAGGATTTCGAAAATTGTTGTGATGCTGAAACGCAGCGAGCTGTTTAGCCAGGGTCAGAAGTGGTATTTGTAAAGGGAATTTTGTGGTCGCAGGTGTAGTAGACGCGAGTAACTCGACTTTCCCTAAGGTATGACAAATATCCTTCGCTGAAGGTAGTGACCATGACTTTGCCACATTTTCCGTTTGTGTTTGCGTGTAAGATCGGCTTTGTTTTTTATTGTGGTGAACAATACCAGGTATGTAAGGTCCAATAGATTAAATTAAGATGAAACTTTAGTGGCATTAGCTCAAATCCAAGAGCGCCGGACTAAGTTCGGAGATCTCAGTTGGGACCTGAGATGCCACACACTCAAGGTATGTTTCTCCCAGTAAGTCACCACCCAAATTATCCAAGTTGAATACTAAGTTTTAGTGCCAATTGTTGTATGCTAATGAGAGGCAAGCGGCCGGGTCAGAGCTGAACAGGGTGCACCAGTCAGAGCATTTTGTGTCTGAGAGCTGGACAGGGTGCACCAGTTAGAGCATTTGTGTGAGAGCCAGGGTGCACCAGTCAGAGCATTTTGTGTCTGAGAGCTGACAGTGGTGCACCAGTCAGACATTTGGTGTCTGAGAGCTGAACAGGGTGCACCAGGCAGACATTTGTGTCTGAGAGCTGGACAGGTGCACCAGTCAGAGCATTTGTGTCTGAGAGCTGAAGGGTGCACCAGCCAGAGCATTTTGTGTCTGAGAGCTGAGCATCCACCGCCTGAGACCACTGGCAAGCGGCCGGGTCAGAGCATCCACCGCCTGAGACCACTGGCAAGCGGCCGGGTCAGAGCATCCACCGCCTGAGTCCACTGGCAAGCGGCCGGGTCATAGCATCCACCGCCTGATTACGAGCTACAGGGTTCAAGATTTGTTATTCTTGATCTAGGCATGCATACGAGTATCGATTTTCTTGAAAGCGTTTTTTTTCATGAAACAATATGCTTCCTTACACGGTTCCAATGCCTAGCCGTGGCGCCCTTCGGGAAGCAAGAGCTAGAGCCCCCTACCTTGCAGGAGAGCGCTCTCTTGGGACCCGAAGCTAAGGAGCCTAGCAAAAACCACTTGGTTGAGTTGTGGCGCCCTTCGGGATCCTATAAGAGTTAGAGCCCCTTGCTTAGTAGGAGAGCGCTCTCTTGCGACTCGAAGCTAAGGAGCCGGCTGAAAACTATGTTGTTGTAAGGAAAATTGTTTCGTGAAAAACACTCGTGCTGGCGCTCCCTCGGGATAGTGAATTTAAGGAGCCAAACTTGATCTTTAACTCAAGGTTGTACGCTTTCACTGTCGAGCATCTTGTTGCAAGTGTATCCTAACGAGGGATGTGCCTTGTAGGTCTGGGGGTACCGAAGTTTGCTTGCGATTCGTGGTGGAAGTACTAGACCTCCTCTTTGAGATATGTGGTAAGATCACAGTGTGAATAATGTATCAGTACCTGTCACCGAGTGAATAATGTATGCGCACCAATCAATGAGTGAATAATGTATCGGCACCCATCACTGAGTGAATGATGTATATAAGTTAATATAAGTGACGGTATTAGTTAAGTCCTTTCATATTTATCCTTGAAGCTTTTTGAGCATAATGTTTTTAATTTGTATACAGTGCTTCCAATTAGTGACTATTTGTGTTTTTTTTTGTGTCAATAAGTCTTTAAATTTTGGATTATATGTGCCTTTGTGATTCCAAACTTGTTTATTGACGGGTATGTTTGCATGCGCGAGTGTCACACGACGACGATTCGCGTGACGACTCGTCGGAATATTTCCGCTAATTTCCGGAATATTTTTGCAGTGCATTTTCTTTTCGGCAGAATTTGATGGTGTAACGAAATTATCTTACCCGCCCACGAGTTTTAGTTTTGAGAAATCTCGAATTGGGTCAAATAGGGAAAATCGCTTGAGACTTCTAAAAATGTGTCGCGTTACGTGTACCCGCCGGGCCACCCTTGACCGGCGAAGTGTTTGCGGCCTCTATCAGCTCGATGGCGCGAACCATCAGCATAAATTGTCTTGATATTGCGCGGTGTGTAATGATGGTTTATAGTGGATTGTGGAAAGTGGGCGCTTTTAGGGCCTAAAACACAGTGCTCTTGTAACAAACGCCGGCTTCTCGTGGTATCGAGCCGGGTTTGTCCAGCTGGTGACACGCGTGACAGGAGTGACAGTATGACAGGCTTCGCCAAGATGACCTCGTGAGAGAGACAGACCTGCTTGGGAAGATATTCGCAGTATCAGGTCACCAAGAAATGATACGGTGACGACGGCGATGACTCCTTTGCCACTGACGTGTCAGTCAGAATAAGTTAAGCGACAACAGTGTTAAAGCTGGCATGGAATAATGACTTTCCATTGGCCAGATGAAGATTTGAGGGCTAGGACCCGTTACAGTTTTGGGAAATGTGACAGAGCATAGAGAAATAAATAACCTCTGACCGAAGGTCAGATCAGTGGACTCATTATTGTTTTGCCTTCGCAAGTGCTAGGTGGCTGTTCGCGTGCCGGTGCTAGATTGCTAAGACAGTTCTGCTCACAGCTTTTGGAGACAATAATTCGTGTTTTATGGTTATTGTACAACTTTGATGAATATATTTTACTGCTGTTTTCATACTTTTTCATGTTGGAAATCTGGGCTTGCATGGAAGAGCTTAGCGTTTGATCTTAGGATATCAGAATTTCAAAAAATTTGTAGCCTTATGGTCTCGTGCTGCGTTGAGAATTGCTTGTTCAGTTGCCGGCACCAGTGAATGTTAATGACAAACTTACGATCATCCGCGAGTGTTGAGACTGTCCGATCCCGAGGATATTTGTACCACCATATGCACACGTTTGCGACACTCTTAACACTTAAGGCTGAGGGGCAGTGCTTTGCGGTTCAGATGGTCTTCATAGCGCTAGCGCCGCGCGGTATGACAGCGACATCGACATGAAAATGTGATGACATGACATGGCATGACATGACATGACATGACACGACATGACATAACTTACCGGAATATCCTAGTTCACTAGATATCAGAGGGTCCCGAACCGTGTGGATAAACTGTGATAAGATAATAAACCCTAAGCTAGATATACCCGGAACGGTCTCGCAACGGTCTCGGATACTAGCCTACCTGTGACACAGCGTGTGTCACAGCACGAACCTATAGATCGGTCAGCAGTCCAGTGTTGGTCCTAGGGGTCTGTCATAGGGGCCTGCACCGGGACTCCCAGTCAGGGCTGCCTATACAGATTCCAGCACACCACCCCAGCACTGTGGGTGGTGACTGTCTAGGAGAGTCAGAATGTTAAGATAAGTCAGGGCAGGAGCTAGGGTGACAAACCTAACTGCTAATTCAACTGTGCAATTCTGATACACAAATTGAAACCCTCTAGCCGGCACAAGTGCAGAAACACACAGGCATATAGGTCCTGCCAAACTACTGAAAGGCACTGTGTCAGCAAGTCAGATTGAAGAGTTCAAAGTTGTCAAAGCAAAAGCATAAACCAGATTGAAGACCGTGTTGAGGTCAAAGTACATCTCAGCACACCACCATGAAAGTGGTGTACTGCCAGAACCAGAAGTAAACTACTCGGGGTCAATGGCCAGAGGAGCACCGCCACCACAACGAGCACTGTAGTAGTCCACAGTAGCACGGCGGAGTAACACAGGGCTGCCAAAGTGCAAGGTGTCGGTCACGGAGAAATCATTCGCCAGAGAATTTGACGGAGTCGGTGTTGTTGATCCGTCGATCACGGGAGGCTGCACCGCACCAGGGTGCTGCCAAGTGCTGCCCGAAGGTGGCGCCTCGTCATCCGAAGACGATGCCGGCGACAACGGAGGACCGCCCTCAAATAAGATGCCAGGCGGCGGCGGCCCGGGATTCCACGGCACCGGAGCCATGTAGAGGCCCTGCCGCCGCTGCACCCGCCGGTGGCGACGAGGCGGGATGGCACATGGCACCGTGTCAAGCGGTGACCCCTCGCTCCTGCACAGCACAGGCTGCAGCGCAGCCCGACCCGATACCTGCACAGGGTCGACGTCGTTGGCCACCGTGTAGGTGGCTGCCCCTACTCCCATGACAGAGATCAAGAGAATGAAAGAGAGAAGGAAGGGCATCCCCCACAAGCCCGCGTGGGCGGGGAAGCCCCACGGAGGCTTTCCACAGCCGTAGCTGCGGGGAGCACCCTCACGCCAATCCTCCAGAGCACCACCAGAGTGAGGTGCTTGGGCCGCGGGCGTTGACGAGTGATTTGCCGAGATGGCCGAGGCCCGCGGCTTCACGACGAAGCTGCCGTCAGCGAGGTCCTCGTAATCGTCCGTGTCGTACCCCGTGAGATCAACCTGTCCGATGGCGGCGTGGTTCACGGTCTGAACGAACCCAGCGAACTCACCGTCCGCGTCCGCTGTGGTGGTCACCCGCGCCGATTGAAGTGGCGCGGGCTTCACATCTTCTCCCTGCGAGACAGGCATAGCAGGGGCCGGCACGGCGGATGCCGATGCCGCCGCACCACCTGCCGGAACCTGCTCCTCCGGTGTGGCCACCGCTGCGGCGGGTACGCACACCAGAGCCGAAGCCCCCTTGCCGTCACCGGCAGGAGGCGGGAAAGATGCGTGAGTGTAATGCACCTGTGGGTTGGCCGCGGAGTGAACCTCCGCGGCAAGATCGTCGAGCCTGCGGAGAATGTCGTCCCCCTCGGAATCCGGCTGCTGCTCCACGGCGAAGCCGTAGGCGGACACGTCAATGCCGCCCACCGCTCCCGCAGAAAGCACCGCGGGCGGCCCGTACGCGGCTGCCGCACGCGCGAAGGACTCCGCTCCGTCATCCGCCGCCTGCTGGAACAACGCACACATGGCGAGTGCGTGCACCCCCTCTGCGTCCTCCTCGTCGATGGGAACGCAAAATGCCGCGGCAGAGGTGGGCGGGTGTTGGCGCCCGCCCAACGGGCAGTCGCGGTAGAAGTGATACGCCTCACCTTTCCCCGCCTTCTTGCACCTACCGCAGAACGGCCTCGCCCGTTGATCGTCACGGTCGAATCCCACCGGTGGGGCCTTGTGGGTCCCCACACGGAATCCTCGCGGCTGCTGCCCCCGCTGCTGCGGCTGCCGCTGCTGCACCCGCTCCCGCTGTTGGCGCACAACCGGAGCGGCCTCACCTCGCTGCCGCTGTACGAGCTCCGTCAGCTCCGTGATCCTCTGGAGCAGCGCATCGTACTCACTGCTGGAGAGGTGTGCGGAGACCCCGCCCGCACCAGAAGCTGCCTTCCCCCCGTCCGTCTGCGCCCAAGACTGATAAATCTCGACCACCAAGGAGCGAAGAGAAGCAAGGGACACGTGGGACAGGTCAGCAGCCATGGGATAGCGGACCTTTACCGCCGCGTAAAACATGGGGTCGAGGCGGGTGTAGAGAGATAATTTTCGCGTTGCCTCGGTCGGAGTCCAGTCTGAAGTCCTGTTATCCCGCACCAAACGCTGCTCCTTAGCCAAAATCGGCTGCGGGTCAACGTTTGCGGGATAACGTAAAGCCGCATGCTCCTCCTGCTGCGATTCCCGCAGCGCCACTGGTACAGAGCCCTTGATGATGTCGACAAGAGCACGCCGTCCATCTCGGTCAGTCGAAGAATCCGTACCAGTGAGCCAGACGTAGGCGTTGCTGTGCTTCTCCACCACGAGAGCCAGAACGTCGTACAAGAGGCCATTCACCTTGTTGACCACTGGAGCCCGAGGGTCGTCGAGGTCAAAGGCACACAGTTCCAGTCCGGCCGACTGAAACTCCGTACGCAGCTGCACCACCAGGTCGGACAGAAGGCCAGCGTCGTCCGTACCGCGGAAATGATGTTTCTTGTCACCAAGAATATCCTCACGGATACTCTTGGCCCAAGCCCGATGGAGACGCGCTTTGTAGATCTCGTCCGCCAACTTGGATTGCTCCTGCAAGTAACGTCTGACGGCCACGTCCGCGTCTTCGTTCGATGCAGGGTTGGGGGTAGGAACCGAAGGCGTAGCTGCCGTCGGCGTGTTCCGTACCCCGTCGATCAACCTCAGAGAGGCGTCGATGTCGCTGTCCCTCGTGAGGGACTTCTTGGATCTCGTTGTGATTCCCATCTCTAGATAAGCCTGAGGGGAGGCGGTACGCTGCAGCACGTTTGGGTAGGGTCGCGGAGAAAATGTGACGTCACAGACACGGAAAGAGCGGTCGGGCCATGCTAGCGAGGGGCGAAGGAAGATGTCGTCGAAGTCAAAGGTGCTTAAGTCACCAGCCCAAAACACGGCAGCAGGCGGGATCAGAGCGAGCAGAGAACCGCGAATAGTGAACATTGCGACGACGAAACCCAATCCAAGCCGGCACCCCATAGCTGCGGCCCAAGTCGCTCACCGCAAGCCGCTCATCCCAAAATCTCCACTAATGCCCAAACGCGCAAACGCGCACCACCTCTCCGAGCGGCCGTTTAGCCAATCATGGCCAAACTAGCAAGTGGAATAAAGCGTGGATGGGGCCACGACCTACCGGAATATCCTAGTTCACTAGATATCAGAGGGTCCCGAACTGTGTGGATAAACTGTGATAAGATAATAAACCCTAAGCTAGATATACCCGGAACGGTCTCGCAACGGTCTCGGATACTAGCCTACCTGTGACACAGCGTGTGTCACAGCACGAACCTATAGATCAGTCAGCGGTCCAGTGTTGGTCCTAGGGGTCTGTCATAGGGGCCTGCACCGGGACTCCCAGTCAGGGCTGCCTATACAGATTCCAGCATAACTTGCCACGACGCGACGCGACGCGTGTCACTTGTAGCTCCGCTCCGCTCCGCTCCGCTCCGTCGCGTCGCGTCGCTGACAGACTGACGGATGACGCGTTGACTCGCGCACCAGAATTCATGAGAAAGAGTTCGAATGCTCATAACAACTTTGGATTGCCGTTGAGTTAAAGGAGACTGTCGGCTGACGAACGTGCGCCCAGCAGCGGGTCTTGTCAGCCGTCAGTCTTCTTTTCGTTTTCGTGCTGCGTCCTTTTTCAGATACTTTTTGAAATTTTAGAACACGCTCATACGACTTGTGTATGTTACAGGTTGGTTTCGCTGGAACTCGCGAGAAAGTAGTTTGGGCGCGCGGCTCCAATTTTGAAGTTGGTAAGGCGGGTGCTCTTCTTTTTGCGGGTGCTTCTCCTTCCTTGGACAGAAATCTCTCGCATTTGCTAGTCCGATCACACTATCCTCGCTGTTTGTTTTCTGTGACTCACTGACTGATTCAGCGTTTCTTACGTGTGCAGGCTTAGACACGTCAGAGGTCTCCCCGCGGAAGCACTCATCGAACGTGGAACGACACAGGTGAGTTTTCTTTTTCCTTAAAAGTCCCCATGCTCATAGCGTTATGCCAGGTTTGCACAATTCCTTTTTCATCGTGATGTTTCGACATCACCACCTTCGGCGCAGTGCGCCGAAGGTGAATCTTGTGAAATATGACTTCCGTATGCTGAGTGCAGTTGCCTTTTTCGCAGGTGCAAGTTTCACGTTTTCTGAGCAAAGGAGAGCCGAGATTCGGAGTTGCTTTAGCAAATTTAGGTTAGACGTGCCTGTGACCTTGTTTGTATATGTGATAGTAACAGTGATAGACTGTAATAGTGATATGACCGTAATAGACTGTAATAGAATCTGAAATATGTAAGATTTGTTTATCTTTTAATACCGTGTCTCTTGCCTTTCAATATTTCCGAGCATTTGAATACTGTTTGGCGACGCGCTTCGATCATATCCGAGCATGTTTCGATCTTGCCGCGGAATTTCGGCATAACCTGTTGGGGCCACGCATCGAGACAGTAGCACTCAGCCGTGCAATATATCTACTGCTGAATGTTACTGTTTTGTCGAGACAGTAGCACTCAGTTGTAGATGCATCTGTCCGCATCCTTGTATATGGGAAGCACACGAGTGGTGCATATATAATATAAGTATATTACATATATGTGCGCGATGCCTAATACCCGTAGATATGTTGGACCTGCATATATGCGGCATATCTTCGGAATATGTTAATTTTCGCAGGTATGTCGGATCCACAAATATGCAGCATACTTACACGATATGTGATATGCTGCATACTTACGGAACCTGGAGTGATAGTGCATATATTTGCGGAGGGTGCATATTTCTCGAAAATATGCGGAGGGTGCATATTTTATGAAAATATGCGGAGGGTGCATATTTCCCGTATACATACCGTTTGTATCTTGAATGTGGCAAATTTACATAAGCTATACTCTGTTGTAAATTTACATAACCCGGAGTGATAGTGCATATATTTACAGCATCTGTCTAAAACCCGAAAATCTACGTAGACTATGCGGGTCGAAAAAACCCGGATGGGATCTTCGCAAAACTGACTTGGCACTTTTTCGACCCATCTCCAATACGCCATTTCAATACGCCTGCAAGCGGTCGCGTATTGCAGTGAGCCCTCACGTATTGCAGTAGTATTGAACAGATTGAACGATTTTCGGGGAAACAATTTTGGAATTTTAATTTTTAGGAGAATCTGCCCCCCTCGTTCGTGAATCGAACGGCCGAATTCGTAACTCAAGAAGTACCCCCAAAATGACCCCTGAGATGGCCTGGATAAAAAAGGTTGTCATTGACCTTTAGATGGAGGTGGTACACTTCGCCAGCGAGGAGGAGCTCAACTCCTCGCAGACAAGGTGTATACCTCCAGTGGGACTCGAACCCACTACCGCAGGCTTTGAAGACCGACGGCCAACCACTAGACCATTGTGACAACGTGATTGAAAAGATGTTGCGTACTGGGTTAGACTACAGTAATGAACACAAATGAAAAATCGGGTTAGACGTTCCCCCCCCAAAAAAAAAAGAAAAAGAGCTGCACGATGCACGAGATGCACGATGCATGATTGACGAGATGCACGATGGACGAAATTTCAAAATGCATTTCCTAACGGTCGGTCGTCGCAGGTGCAATGCGCCCGATACATGCGGCCAACATGTGTGCACGATGCATGGTAACACCCATCGCGTACGGAAGGCCTCCTGGAAGCACGTTGACGTTCCAGCAGCCGCCCTTCCAGCACGTTCCAGCACCAGCCAGCAGAGGTGTAAACAAAGCCAGCAGAGGTGTAAGAAAAGCCAGCAGAGGTGTAAGAAAAATGTCAGTCAAAGAGTTGCACGCTGAGTATGTAGAAAGCTGCGAGCTGTTTGGCGTTGAGCATACGCACGAGGGCTTCGTTGACTACGTTGCGAAGGTGAGGGCAAAGGGGACACCTAGCGAGCCCAAAGGGATCGAGGAAACCCCATTGGCTTTCCTCGACAAAGGCAAGAAAAGGGCGAAGGAAGACGACGAGGACGATGAGGAGGGAGGGGGGGAAGGGAGCAAAAAAAGGCGCAAGGGGGCTCGAAGCGCGTTCGAAGCTCAACTAATTAAAGCATGTCACGAGGAGTTTGGTACGTACTAAGCATGCGGCTTCGTTTACTTAACTTGGTTCCTTCGTTGCATGAAAAAATATTGATTTGGGAAGGGTTTGGGGAGAATTACTTGCAGAATTGCGCGTGAAGGACGGGCGTCTTGAGCCCCTACTTCACGTGCCGAAGCAAGAGTCCGCGGTGTCGAAGTACGTCACCGCGGTACAAAACCGCTGCAAGTGGGCGACCGCGCCC
Organism: Cymbomonas tetramitiformis; assembly: GCA_001247695.2. Classification (NCBI taxonomy): domain Eukaryota; kingdom Viridiplantae; phylum Chlorophyta; class Pyramimonadophyceae; order Pyramimonadales; family Pyramimonadaceae; genus Cymbomonas; species Cymbomonas tetramitiformis. Next base: position 59,808 of record LGRX02010246.1, on the reverse strand, counting down.
ACTAACTCCTTCGTGCGGGCGAAAGCCCGTTCGATCGTGAACAACAACCGATATCTTTGGAAGTGCGGCCGGTGGGCGACCGACACGAAAACCGGAATGTGTACGTGGGTGGACCCCCAAAAGCTACATCCGTACACCACGTGTATGGAGGAGGGGGTCCCTACCACATGCCCGGTGCGGCAAATCGCCAAGAAGATGGAGGTGCTCAAAGCCCTCCCCGAATTCGAATTGGAGGAGGGGCCTAACAGCAAGGTGGAGTGCTTGCAAGGGGAGGCAAGACAGCGGCTGGGTACGTTCCCACCCTCTAATACACTTGACACACGCTCGCAGTATATGTGAAGCATGCCACAACACACCTTGAGCATACTCAGCATACTTGTGCACCTTTCTGAAAGGTAGGGCAACAATATGCCTGCAATATGTATGTAATATACCTGCAACATACCTGTAACATACCTGTAACATACTGTACACATACGACATAAAACTTACGGTTGATAGCATTTTTTGTTTGCAGTCGCCTATCTCTACGACCACAACGCCCCCGACAACGACGACGAGGAGGAGGCTGACCGCCTGGAGGCGGATGCCAAGAAAAAGGAGGTGGAGGCCAAGGCCAAAAAAGCACCCGCCTCCGCATCCGCATCCGCAAAGGGCAAGGCCAAGGCCTCGGAGGGCCCCGCCTCCGCATCCGCAAAGGGCAAGGCCAAGGCGGCCGCGTCACCGGCCCCGTCACCGGCCAAGCCCGCCAAGCTTGCCAAGCCCGAAGCCCCCAATGTTGAAGACATCTTCAAGGTGGGGAAAGAGGTGGTGGTGTACGCGGGGGCTCAAACGGAGTACGAAGCGATGAAGAGTTCGCTCCGTCCCGACAAAGGCGGACTCGTGACGAACACCGGCCGATTGAAGGCCAACGTCGGGCTGTTCGCCGGGTTGGTGGTGGCGAATGCGGTTGGGGATATTCTCCCCAACCACATCATGGACGGCCCCGATTTCCCCCTCACCGAGGGGCTCATCGGTATCAAGGTGCGCACCAACCCTTTCAATATGTGCACAATATGTGTACAATATGTCTGTTATAGTACTGTAATAGTACTGTAATAGTACTGTACTATATTTCCAATATTTGACACATGTATTTCGTTTGGTGGGGCTGCAGGTAACTGATATCCTCGACATGAAGATGCTTTGCAAAGAGAAGCCATATGCATATGTCCGCAGCGCCATCTCCTACATCATGAAGGAGGTGGACAAGCGCCTCCCGGAAGGGATGGACGCTAGCCACCGAGTGGGGAATCCCGGCTCGGAGGCGTCCCTCCTCTTGCAGAAGGCCTTCATGCGCGAGGGAAGAACAAAAATAAAAACCTTGTAGTGGACGTAGCCTACGTACGGCAGGGGGAGCATTTGTGAAACAAATTTGACAATTTGTAATTGTATTCAATATTAATTGTGTTCAATATGCCTCTCGTTGACATATGCAATAGGTCCACAGCATACTTGCAGCATGTTGAATATGTCTGTGCAATATGCATGCAATAGGTCTTCAGTATATATCCAATATAGGCAACTTTTATTTCAATACATATGCAATATGTCCACAGTATATATACAGCATATTGAATTTGCATGTTCAATACGTATGCAATAGGTCCGCAGTATGTATCCAACATACTGAATGTTCCGTTTCAATACATATGCAATATGTCCGCAATATATATACAGCATATTGAATTTTCATGTTCAATACGTATGCAATAGGTCCGCAGTATGTATCCAACATACTAAATGTACCGTTTCAATACATATGCAATATGTCCGCAATATATATACAGCATATTGAATTTTCATGTTCAATACGTATGCAATAGGTCCGCAGTATGTATCCAACATACTAAATGTACCGTTTCAATACATATTCAATATGTCTACAATATATATACAGCATATTGAATTTTCATGTTCAATATGTGTGCAATAGGTCCGCAGTATGTATCCAACATACTAAATGCACCGTTTCAATACATATTCAATAGGTCCACAATATATATACAACATATTGAATTTACATGTTCAATACGTATGCAATAGGTCCGCAGTATGTATCCAACATACTGAATGTTCCGTTTCAATACATATTCAATAGGTCCACAATATATATACAACATATTGAGTTTACATGTTCAATACGTATGCAGTAGGTCCGCAGTGTGTATCCAACATATTGAATGTTGACTTACAATATGTATACAATATGTATACAATATGTATACAATATGTATACAATATGTGGGCAATATGTCTGCAACATGCCTTCATAGTGTTTGCGACATGCATGGTGCATGTCTCCAACCCTATACTACACATGTGTTGAAGGCATATTGAAATAACTCTCTGCATCAGAACTTCAATATGTCTCCAATACATGAGGGCTCACTGCAATACTATGTTGCACACATGTTGGAGCGCTTGCAGGCATATTGCACACATATTGTAACATTTTTTATTGTATTGAACATTTATTGTCAATACGCGTGCAATATGCCTGCAATATGTGTTCAATACGATGTATTGCACGCGTCCAGAAACGTAGGGGCCCCCCACCGTCGCAGAAGACGAAGAGAGGTAGTGAGCTGACCGCTCCCGGCTCCCAATCCGCTGGAGCTGCTGAACCTGCAGGGATGCAAAAGAAGATCGCCACGGGTAAGGTGCAACCCAAGATGTCACTGGCACAGGTCAGCAGGAAATTCAAGACCGAGCTCGCGCTGACGAAACTGCGTGTGGTGCTGGCGAAATTCCGTTTGGCGGCACCTGAAGAAATTGAGACACTGTCCGATGCACAGGCAGTGGGGCTGGCGGAGAAGGCACACCGAGAGGGCGTGCTGGACGTCCGCAAGCTCTAGCAGGGCGGCGATCGACAACTCCGACTCCACGAAGTACAGGGCCTGTTGTACTTGGTAATGGAGGTGCTGGAGGGGGTTGTCGAAGAATGCGCTAGGGGGGAGGCGCGGGTAAAGCAGGCAGTGGATCTCTCCCTTTTTGGTTCACTGATTTTTATGGCGTGGATGGGGGAACAGCCGAGGTGGTGGATGCGGAAGTTCGTACCGTGGTGGAAGGCTATGTCAGCGGGGGAGATGCGGGACTGGTTCGTGGAGGGGGAGCGGTATGGGACATATGTCTTGGGATCGGTGCTGACACGGGGAACATGCGTGGGGAAGTTCTGGAGTGGGAAGCGGGAGAGGCTGACGAAGCATTTTGAGTGTGTGCTACAGACTGACAAAGCTGGTGGGAAGAAGTTGTATGGGGGGCTGCGGGCGAAGGTATGCACAATTATTTTATGCTGCCGCTGGGTGTCTACAAGAGTAAGAGCGACTGCAACATCGACGAGAAGCTTATCATCAGGAGGACTCAGCGGCTGGAGAACACGCTCAGCACGGTGGGCGTGCGCAGGTCGAACACGTCGACACATAGACGCCGCCACAGGCGGAGGCGGTTGGTGTATGACAGGGGTGCTGACGGACGAAAGAGTATGTGGACGAGGGCAGGCGCGGCCTCGTATCGCGACGGTCGATATTCGACGGTTCGGACCAAGGGCTACAATGGTGGTAGCCTGGAGCAGGCACTGAGGAGACTTTCTAAGAAGGAGCGTTTCGTGGAGGGTTGCTGGGAGGTGGACTACACAGCGGGGGGCTGGAGCTTCTCAGACTGGGCGAAGCTGAAGCTGAGGTATGGTCGCTCGAGAGTGCAGCTGTCTAGTGGTACGCAGGAGTTGCGGGGGACCCTGCGTGAGATGCTTCCGAGCCTGCAGAGGGAAAATGCGAAGCTGCGCTTTTCTACGATCGAGGTTAGCAGCGCGGATCAGAGTATATTGCTTACCGTGGCGGGCCGGCCCGGGGCCGTAGCTCACCACTCCGGGCCGCATGCGGGCCGATGGAATATATGGATGCGGGCCGTGACGTTTGATATGAAAATACCAAAATTTATGCAAAATTATGCGATTTTTACAATATCACCATACTTAAAATTAATTATGCGGCGGGCAATTTTGGAGACTGGCCGTATTGGCCGAAAGCGGGCCAGTGGATTTGCTGATTGCGGCCCGTAAAGAAAAAAATAAGCAATACACACTGGCGCGGATGTCTGGGCGGAGAAGGAGGTCAAGAAGCTGGTGAGGAAACCGTGGCACTGGAAGCTCGCGCCGAAGCTGTGCTGTGATGAGCTGGTGCGCGTGTGGCAGACGGCGTCAGCAGTTTGTGTGGGGAAGCGGCTTTTGCGATTACGGGCTTCTCTGGTGAGGCTTACAAAAAAGGCACACAACTTTCAGATTCAGAAAGTGTACGTGGCTAAGTTTGCCCTCCCAGAATCAGTGGGCGAATCTGTTCTTCGATCTTCTCTTCTTCAGTGTATTGACCTGTGTTACGCGGTTGGGGCCACGAGGAACTTTGTCAGAAGCAGGTTGCGGGTGGTACGCACAGCGCTGCCAAAAATCGAAGACGTTTGGAAGAATGTGAGTAGGGTGGCAGCGTGCGTGGAGGACGCTGGGTGCTCCTGCGATCGGCTCGATGCCTCTCTACCAAGGAGGGAGGGCCATGTTTGTTTTCGAACGACAGAGCTGACTGGAAAGTTTCAGATTTTTAACAGAAGCCTGCGTGACACACCGAGCGGCGCGGGCCTTGATGTTACTGAGATTCTTGCGAGCGTTTCTGGGTTTTTACGGCAATTCCGGGGACTGAGATCTATGTCTTTTGCCAGCCTGCGCTCACTTTTTCCGTTCAGTTGCGTAGCAGACACGACGCGGCTTTATGTTATTCTGAATGTTTTTCAAAAGACTCTCTTCGTTGCTATTTGTGGCTCAGCGGGGCTTATTGTCCAGATTACGTGGGACCGCTTCGTTACTCTTCTTCAGCGACTGGATGCTTTCTCGACAGCTTGTGAACACGCTAAGCAGCCACTGGAAGACCTCTTTTTGCAGACTATTCGCCGGGTTTTCGCGTGGTCGGGCTGTGTGACGCAGGATAACTGGATCACACCCTACCCGAAACAGGACAGCTTGCGATTTTGCTTTAGTCTTAAGTTGGAACTCTTTGCTTCTATTTTAGACTTTAATTTGAAGAGCAGTATTTTCTGTACGCCTTATCCTGAAGACCGTGTGTTCGGTACGATTGACAACAGCTACCGTTTTCTTTGGCACTTTTGTTCGTTGGGAAACCCTGTTTACACCAATGCACATATTCGCAGGTGTATTGCCCACGCGCTGCTGTCTGCGAAGACCACGCGACTGCCTTCTCGAACTGTTTTGATCGTACCTCACGGGCCTGGTTGGGGCAAGTGGGAAGAACAGGAGGGTGTCAATTTGGTTTGTTTACTGCAGAAGAACAAGTTTGCTTTTCTCGCCCCGCAAAGTGCTCTTGGATTTAAGGACCGGTCAAAGGCGGCGAGGTTTGACGTGAGTATTCTGTTGATCCAGGACAGAGCGGCGGCGAGGCTCCGGCCGGTGACGAGGCAGGGGCTAGCGCGGGTTGAGAGATCGTTCGGAGCGGCGGTTGATGACCGGGGAGTGCAGTATTCGGCGGAATGGGGCGTGGGCTTTTCGTGGCAGTTGGCTCGGGAGACCCGGCAGTGGGTGCAGTCGATGTCGGCAGAGAAGCGGGTACTGACGAAATTCGAGGGCTTGATGAAGTGTGACATGACGGCGGGAATGGTCTTCCAGAAGGCTGGCGGCGAGCTAATGAGGGCGGTGAGTGTGGAGCAGCAGACACAGAGTACGTGTCAGATCCCGGCTTTGGGAGAGTATCGACAACTGGTTGGCGAGTTGGGAAGCCTTGCTCGGGGAGTTCTTGATCGCAACACGGCGGTGGGCTTTGGGGTCTGCGGAAAGATCTATCAGAGGTGGCTTCGGGAAGAGCGCGATGGCGGCAACTACGTGAGGGGGTTGAGCGGGAACTGGCTTCGGTGGTTGAGGAGATGCAACAGAAGTACCGGGGGGCGGAGCTGGGGTCTGTGGCTAACTTTGATGTGGGTGGGAACTTCGGGAACCTATATATACCTGATGCTTAAGCACAAGGATGCGTCGTTGTGGGAGAAGCGTAGGCCAGTGGTTCCGGGGTTTGCGGCACCTGATCGGCTCCTGCAGAACAGGATTGGCCGTTGTCTTTGCTTTCTTATTACTGAAATCCCTGGACACTTTAATGTGGCTACTACTCAGGAGATCGGTGAGAAGCTGGCGGAGTTCAACTCGGAGGTGAGGCCGGGGGACTGCGTGATGGCAGCAGGTTTGATCCTTCCTTGCTAAGGTGTAGTGAGCCTTGTATAAATCATACCCTTACACAGATACGCATATGCGGGTACCAATATCTGTGAAAAACTGCTAATGCTACCTTTGCCTAGACCGTGGTTTGTCATCGGATTCTGTGGCCAGTCATCCGAAGCTACCGGAGACATCGACTGAGGTAGACGGAGTTGTGATCCTAAGTTATGCCTGACAAACATAACTAAAATAAATTTCACATTAGTACGTGGCGAATCCATTCTCACTCATCGCGATAGATGTTCGTCAAAGCGTGCGTACTGGACCAATAATCAAGAGTGAGCAAACCGGGTAAAGGATTATAAGTCCAATCCCGTTGAGCAGGGCCACTCTGTTTGCATTAAAACAAGCCCCCGGTGAAATAACTCCGGAAACAAACACGGGCTCCCCGTTGCCGCCTGTGATCCTCCGAAGTAGCTTAAGGAGGGGAGGAAGGGTTGGGTGCACTATATCAGGCCGAGAATCGTTCGATTATAAATCGTTAAATCGTGGGATCATCGTTCGCAAAAGCGACGACGGCTAGCGCAATAATCCGTAACGTATACCTCGGATACTTTGAATCGTCACTCTGACGCACGATACGTGTGGATCAATCAGTAATCCAACGTCAATCTATATCACGAAACGCAATTCATTGAACCTTGAATCGTCACTCTGCAATACGATACGCAATTCAAAGGGGGCTACATCCTAAGAACTGTAAGGCATTAGCCTATAAGGCATCATGCTAAGGTGAGGGACTAAAGTGGACTCAGTTCCCCCCAATAACCTAAAAACACCATGAGGGACGCCTCAAATCGGTGTAAGAAGACTGGTACCAGCAGAAGCAACAACAACAACCGAATGACATCAAAGACATATACAAAGGTATGCCCGTTGTGAGGTCACAACTCTTTTAAGAGGGGAGATCTGTCAGGGTCATGACCGATGACATATGTGTCATACATGTCATACATGTCATACCTGTCAGACATGTCATACCATGTCATGTCATGTCGAGTCATGTCATATATTATAATGACAGACAGTCGTCGGTACGGTCGACTATGACTGTACATGTCGTCAGATGATAAGTCACATCATCTGTCAGTATTCAAGGAAAGACTTGAATGACACCTGTCATCGAGAGTTCGTATGTCGAACTCGAAGATGGCAAAGCAAGATACGATCTTGAAGTGACAAACAAGAAATCATCTTCGCTTCAAGCATGTGCGGAACAAGCATGCGCAGTATTATGGGGCGAACATATTATTCGTTCTGACGATACTGGTCGTGCAACCAATGTCTCGGGTTCACAACCCAATGGCGGTACCATCTATGCGATGGGAGACATTCGGTATTTAGATGAGCTAGCGTTGTGCTAGAGGCAGCATCTTCTCACAGAAGCCTGCACTCATCTCCGCTCATACGTTGCATGTGCGTTTACTGTCCAATAAACACCAGCATATTATTGATATACTGAGTACAAAATAATCATGGATAGCATTCGCCCTATGAGGCGAACCTGAAAATGTTTTTCTGAAAAATAATAATATGATATAATATTTTCTGAAGGTTTTTCGAAGCTGGAGGAAGATAAAAACGAAGGTAAAAGCGCGCTGTTTTTTACAGCGTGATTTGCGCCTTCCTCGTTCGTTAGATATGCCTAAACCCTATTCACAGTGTGTCCTTCCTGCAAAATTCTTTTATGATTGTCTTTCGCTGACCCGTGTCTTGGCCTAAAGAGTTAAACTCTGCGGGCAGGATACGTAAAAATAAGCCTGGTGAAGTGAGCAAAGAGCTCTGCTCTGCGCTCGCGAGGAACCAAAGACCTTCCGCAAATACGAACATCGGAAAAAAGAAAATAAAAAACAAAACGTACAAGAGACTTGGCGAAAAAACATCTCTAATCTTTTCCTTGGTGTTTGTTTTCATTACGTTTTCAGCAGATATGGAGGAGGAATCGGAGCGTCAGCTAGGACAGGCTTGGGATAAAGCTGCGACACTTGAAGAAATAAAAAAGCGCAGCGGTGAAATCAAGAACAAATTCACTGAGTGGGAGTCCTCAGGACTCGACAAGATCGAAATAGGCTCGTGTCTCTACACGGAATTCTTCAAGGCAGTGAAGGAAGACTTGGGGGACGACGTGGAATTAAACGTCACTGTTTACTTTGGCGATCTCGAGTTACGAAACAGAGTCCTTCTAACGACCACAATCTTCAAAGTAAGTAACTGTAATTTCCCCCTCTCTTGTATGAAAGATACTGTGATAAGCATTATGTTAGCACGTGTAATTTCGCGAGCGCATTGCGGCTGCGGAAAGAAGCATCGCGAAACCCTGAATAAAGCTGACTGCCAAAACGTTTTTACTCTTCCATTATTCCGCAGACATTCTAGCGAAATAACATCGCTAAAGCACCGGAAAATTATGTTAGCACCTGAAATTTCACGCGCCCATTGCTGCTGTAAAAAGAAGCATCGCGAAACCCTGAACAAAGCTGACTGCCAAATCGCTTTAACTCTTCCATTTTTTCGCAGACATTCCAGCGTAATAACATCGATAAAGCACCGGAAAATTATGCTAGCACCTGAAATTTTACGTGAGCATTGTTCTCGCGGAAAGAAGCATCGCGAAACCCTGAACAAAGTTGACTGCCAAATCGCTTTAACTCTTCCATTTTTTCGCAGACATTCCAGCGTAATAACATCGCTAAAGCACCGGAAAATTATGCTAGCACCTGAAATTTTACGTGAGCATTGTTCTTGCGGAAAGAAGCATCGCAAAGCTTTGACAAAAGCTGACAACAACAACGCGGCGACACTTGCATTTTCCCGCAGACACCCTAATAAAACAGCATTACTAACACACCGGAAAATTTGTATGCAGCACTGCTGTGATCTCTTCTATGTGGCGACGAGAGAAGGCGAGCAAGTGGTTTTGGTTGCTGGGGCAAGCGACGTTGCCAAGAAAATCCTGGGAGCATCGAAGGGCGAGATTGACGTGGCGAGCCTGTGCAACTGCGGAGAGCAGCTGCTGGATTTTGACCAGTACACGCGTGTACTGTCAGCTGTGGAGAAGATAATCGAGAACATCCACAAAGGAGACCACGACCTGAATAGCGAACACCTGCAGCTCGCCAACTCTCTGGAAAAACTTATGGACACCGCCTCCAAGGAGATCCCACAACCCTCCACTGAAGTACCTTCTGCGGAAGATCGCACACCAAACGAGGTGAGCCAAAACGGCATAAAATACCCTGAGCAACTGACATTCATTACTTGGCTTTCACACAGGGGCACGCCCTCTACTAGGGCACGCCACACATTACGGATAAGCATTAAGAAACAGACTGTAATAAACTCCATTACACCTTGCCCCCTAGCAAATTTAAAAGAGTCATTGGGCACATTTCTTTTTTGTCAACAGGCACCTGTGGGTATGCAAGATTACGAGGAAGAGGACGAGTTCGATCTTTCAGCGTTTGACGAGGCAGAGGAGTTCGAGAATCTGAACAGAGAATTGCAAGAGAACGACGATTACGACACGGACGACGAGGACGGTGGGCTGCAGAGCGACGATTTCCTCGCATCGGTCAAAGTCAAGAGACTGGGTGCCACGACAGCAGGCCCTTTCACAGAGCGTGAGATTTCAGAAGTAGGCAGACTTCTTAAAACGGTGTTGCTTCAATCACAAAAATCAGTTGCAATTTTCAGCGTAGAGGGGAAGAAGTACCCTGACAGTGCCACTCCGTTTATGCACGTGAAAGTTGCCTCGATTGAGGAGGCCCGAGTCCTCGTGGAACACGCAATCGTGACAGCTGACGGCCAAGATTTCCTCATCACGCCCAAGAGTAGCAAACTAACGAGCATTACTTTGGGCTTCAAAGCATACAGGGCCGGTAAGCAGCCGAGGCTAACTCACATTCTCACTCACATCAAAGCATCGCCTTTCTCAAAGTTCATTAAAGAGATCACCTTTCAGCAGACGTTCACAGTCAACACAAAGGCAGGCGGTAAAAAGAAAAGATCGAGACTCGTGAGGCAAATCTTTGTTCAACTGAAAACAGGACTCGGCAGGCACTCAGAACCAGCCAGAATTGACAGAACTAACAAAGATCACGCTATGTACGCACTCCCTCTGGAGTACCATTGGTCTGGCCTAGGCACAGTTTTCATCTCGAAGTGCTCCGCCTTGATCTGCCGAAGCTGTGAGGGTAGAGCAGCAAACGGCCACAGCTCAAAAAACTGCCCCGTAAAGATCTACGGACTCACCGGTTCGGCATCCCAGTTCGCAGAGCCCAGCGGGCCATCAGCTGAGAGCAACATCCCGCCAGGATTTGGTGAAGGAACAGGCCAGAGCACTGATCAGAAGGCTCCCCGCCGCACACTTCAGAGGCACGGTGGACATCCCCGAAACTGCAGGTGCACGGCTTGCATTAAAGGTAACAAAGTTTCACACACCTTCTGTGATTGTGTTTTACATTGCTGTTATGCTTCTTTCACTTGTCTTGAATTCCTTGCTTGCAACTTAACACACACTGCAATTCGGCAGGGAAAAAGAGATCCCTTGCACAATCTGAACCGACACCAAGCCCAGGTGAACGGAAGAAAACTGCAGGAAGCGACAGGAGAGAGCAACTCACTCAAATTGCTCAGCAAGAAGGAGCTGAGTTGCAAAACAGGTTTAAAGCATTGGAAGATATGGACTTTGAGACTTAATTCTGCTGCCTTTCCTCTCCGAAAGATTTCAGGCTGCCATTGTTTTGAAAAGCTGACACCTAGGTTGTACTTCCATTGGCACCACCAGACATTGATCGGCTTTCAATTGTTAACTTCAGAGCTGCCTGATAGTGCTCATCGTGTAACACAGCACAACACTCTAAGTATGAGTGATAGCCGTAAAACATTCACACGGCATCCCAGAGCTGTTCACTCAGTTCCATCTTATGCTAATTCTCCAGCACACACCTGCATTTCTCTTCCAACTCAGAATTGTGCTGCCTCTGCTTACAATCGACTTAAACAAGCCAGTAGTGTCAGTTTATTTTTTGCCCTGCTCAATTTGATCTCCAACTTTCTCACCCTGTCTGTGAAAATTCACAAGTCAACTGATAGCACACCCACCAGACAGGTGAGACATACTGAGTGTACACTCACTGCGGAGGGCAGTACTAACCAGCTCAACAATAAGGTCATAGATATAGTTAAACACCTGTTGGGTTGGAAAATAAACAGTACGGTAAACCTTTCAAACAGATACATAGAAGTCACCAAAAATGTTAGTAACTTAACTAGTTTCTATGCCACTAATAAGTGCTGGTTTGGTAGTGTGACAATACAGTCTGTTAACATAATATACACCTCTGATAGCTTAAGAAAACAGTCCTCAAACCGAACTCGGCAGGCTGTTAACTTAAGGCAACAGTATGTCAACTTAACACACATATGTGTTAACTTAACGCGGCAGTCTGATAACATATATCAGACTGATAACTTGACACACTTTCATGTGAACATAACACACATGTATGAAACTTTGATACGGCAACTTGTTTGGACCGCGGAAAGCCCAAATAAACTCACATACTTTCCGAAGCGGCTTGCTGCTAACCTGAAGCGGGTCACGGTGAACTTAGCTTGTTGTTTAAACAACTTAGAACCGAATGCAATACACCTTAATAGTAATGATAAAATAATTTTACAAGAGACCCGAGGGCACGAACACATGATTCTAGGGGGAAAGGCGGCTATAAGCACCAAAATAATAGGAAACCCTAACCTCTCGAGTCGATACCTAGGGAATATGGGACGGGTAGAGGTGCGTAGGAGTAAAATTGGGCGAAAATATTTCACACAATGCTTATATATGACAATAAGGGATAGTAGGGAAAAAATAAAGGAAAACGGACAACCTTGGACCGGAAGCGAATTGCATGAGACACAATTCGCTAAAAATCGAAATTTTGCAAAAAAGAGCCTAGAACCAAAAAATTTTAGGGAAGGGACCCGAGGACATATACGAAACCATGTGCGAAAGAGGAATGCCCAAATAAACGATATGGTATCTGAGGGGAGGCAACAAGTGGGTGTAACGCGTAACACGGAGAGCACAATAATGCTCAGAAGCCACGGGAATGGGGGAAGCAAGGTGCGCACTGGTCTTATAAAAGACACGCGGAGTGTAGCCAAGCGGGCCACAGATAAACCAATACGGTGCTCGGAAATAATACAGCGATATATTGCAAATCTAACGCGGTGGAAGAAAAACTTAAAAAAGCATACCTTCAATCTGGTATGGACCGAAAGGGCTGTTAACTCAACACAATATATGTATCTTATAGTAAGCCCAGCATGGTGTGAAATATATTTTAAATGGAAATAAAAATAGATAAAGCTATAAGCGGCAGCATAATTATGACATATTACATAATGAGACACCTCTTGAGATGTGAGGAAAATATTATTAAAACACGAGCGGAAATGCAAACAACCACTTACGGGCCCACTATCATGCTTCTTCATATAATGGCGGAACTCAGCAGAATGAAGTTGAACCCTAAAAAATATTTCCCGGGACCCAGAGTCATAATACACCTAGCCCACAAGAGACCTAAGGCCTGCAAAAGGATAAGCAAGAGCGCCTTGAAATACATGATTCAAAACCCCAAAACGGCATGGCTCTGGGAGAGAACACGGACCCAAACTGCAAAGAAACCCAAAATGAATTTACCTTCAAGAATAATGAAATATAAAACTCACCACAAGAAGGATACCGATACCAAACAATATAATATTTCGGAACCCGAGAAGCTGTTAAGCGGTGGAGCAAGCACCGAAGATAACGCAGTAGTTGAAACCACAATGACCACGGAATCACTCCTTTCAGAAAAGGGGTGGTTAAATGCAACTCATGTTGGTGATGCAATGAAAATACGGGACCCGAGTACCATAGCCCCTATGGACCTTACAGACATGATGCTGAAGATGACAGGGGAGGACCAAAAACTCACACAACTCATTAATAGCAGACTCAAGAAATATGGCCACACACAAATAGGCGTGTGTGACAATATACATTGGCGTCTCATAATGATTCGCTCATCATCACCTGGGAAAATAGAAGCTTACATATATGATCCCTTTGGAGATAAAGCCGAAAGAGAAACCATTAATATGATTGAGGTAGCACTCAAAACCTGGTTAAAAAATTTCATAACCATCACAGAATATAATGAATTCACAACTACCACTAGCAAGGAAACATTTCAAACAGATACATACAATTGTGGCACATGGGTAGCAAAAACCGCCTTCAGATGGGCACAATGGAACAGAGGCTTGCACCAGACCTCATTTTTCGAGTACCTAAAATCTGATTTATATATTGGGGAGTATGGCAACAAAACGATGCAAAAGGAAATACATAAATACCGATTAGAAATGAGGGAAGAAATAGGGCTGCAGGTAAAGAATACCCGTAACACACTGGAGCTCAAACACTTGGAGCACGCTGGAAATGACGCCGCAATCAGCGGCCCTAATATGACCTTACCTCCCCACCACATCCTCACACGCAGAGGTGCCACACCCAAAAAGCAGATAGAAACTCTGATAGAAGCTTTTAAACTGAAATGGAAGACACACACCACTAATGAAACAATAGTTTCAGAAGCCATCGAATCGCATAGGAAATATCATCACACCTCGAACACGGATAACACCAACATTCAAATTCATCTTCTTGTGGCTAAGGACATATGGTCAACTGCAGTCCACATCATTCCAGAAAGACAGATTATTCACTGTGAGTTTGATATCTCTAACAATAAACACCAGAAAGACATTTCCACACTTTTTCCTCAAGACCTGAGGGTGCACCGCATAACCTTGAAACTGGGAGTACACCCGAATAACATGGGGGTTTTCAATTTTACACTAGCCCACAAAGTCTGTCACATCCTGCACAACACTAAATTCTTCTCAGCAGCACAATTAAACAGAGACCTACTATACGAACTTGAAAACCTAAACATTAGAATTCTACCACAAACGGGCAGAGAAGCCAGGATAACCAAACACGAAAATAACAAAGCTATTTCGACCATACGACAATCACTGAGAACCCACCTTCCGAAAATTGATGCACATCCAACAAAGCCAAATTCTGAGCACAAAGACTGTAAATCCACCCACACTGCGTATAATCACCTCATCTCAGGCAAAGGAAAGCCTTCCTGTGAACCCCACACATATGGATACCGCAGGAAACACTCTCATAAACAAAAGAGAATAATCCGTAAAACCAAATGCACAAACAAAATCTTTGATATCGAGAACATTTATGACGCAGATGGCAGATGCATACTACAAAAAGCAAAACACAAAAACGCCATGAGACAGTCAGAAGAAATAGACCGACTCACTAAACTACAACTAGCACAACACTCTAACAATTTGATTATAATGGGTATGAATATGAGAGGCCTCCGACACCACAAAGAAGATAAAGACAGTTTAATCAAATTAGAAACAATCTGCAATCTTTTAATTGACGGACGGGCTGATATAATATGTATATCAGAAACCAAGGTAAATACTGAAAACCTTGCATTAATCAAAACCCTAATGACACAAAAAGGAATCCAATTTCGCACGTCTCATGTAAATGAAAGAGCTTCCATTGGTTCCATGATCCTATGGAATCCGAAAAGTTTGCCACTATCCACCTCGGTCACCACAATCGATGGAGATGCAAAGAGAGCAGTAATGACCAAATTTTCAGGAAATAACGGTTTTGAGCTCTACATAGCCAGCGGTTATATGAATGATGCTACACTAGTAGAGGAACAAGTGGAATTATATGACACACTTACTGACTGGGCAGGGAGGGCAGGAAATAATCCAAAAAAGGCCTACGTAGAGATAGGTGACAAAAACTGCACCATTACCCCAAGTCAGCGGGTGTCAGGTGGAAATTACATGTCGTATCAAGAGCATGTCGAAAAGAATAAGCATCTTTTAACCTATTTTAACAATGACAGATGCTCCCTTAATGAACTGATAATGGACCGTAATCCAAACACGGAAATTTTCACACATGTCATATCCAAAAACTCAAAAGCAAAACTCACCCATATCATGGCCAACACAGCTATGGCAGAAATGACCGTTAAAACAGGATGGACGGAGGAAAACCCTTATATCATCTCCGACCACGGGATAGTATGGGCTGAATTTAAGCTCCCTCAAATCGACACCAAACCGGAGATTTCCACCGATACAACTTTGCCAACACCTAGATTTAATGGTGCCAAGGAAACCACACATGATGAGTACCCAGGGTACCCAATTAGAATGACAAACAAAAATAAGGGTACAAAAAGGAAAATAAACAGGAAAGATATTGTAGGACTTCTTGAAGCAAACGGATACAGCACAAACGAACTCGTGCACGCGTGCATCAATAAAAACAAAGCTAGAACCGCTATCAGCACCATTAAGGGTGACACCACTGATCTTGATCTTAAACGGGATAATACTGACGGCAGCCCCATAACAGTGAGTAAGCTCATAGCTAAAAATAAAGAGGCAGACAATATAGAACAATGTCTAAAATGGCACAACAAACCCAAGGAATGGTGGATTCACCTTAATAGCCCATGGCATGCAGCTCACTTACTCTCTAGAGGAAAGGGGATGCCGGAAGGTGGTCTTAACTTAGGCCATAACGACAAAGATAACATCTGGCATATAGGTTCGCCTCACCTTTTAAATAAGAAAGATGTTAATGCCTATCTCAAACGACACCTGTCATTCAGCTCACTGGAAGTTAAGAAAATCACGAAATCCAACACAGATGAGCACATGACCAGCTGGAATATTCTTCTACAACCCCATATGCCTGCTAAATTCTGGAACCTGTACGGATCTGAGATGCATTCGGAAAAAATAGATTGCACCGCCCATTTATTCCAATACGCTACAGGCTGGGTGTCTTACACTGAAAGACTACATAGCACACTCGAAATGGAAAATGGATCGGAAGCAACTAGAAACGGCGGCACTGGCCTCAAGGAAATGCACCCTGACGCGACATGGGATACCCTGCACAAATTGGCACATCAGGCGGCAAGTGACGCCTTTGGCACCAAGAATTTGAACATAGCTGGGAGGTCTGAAAAACCATCAGCAGTATCTAACTATATATACAAATGGCTAAACACAGTTCGCCGCATCATCAAATATTTGGACACAAGAACTCATGCAAGCAACATTCCTAAGCAAGCCAAAAAGGCTGCCCGCACGCTACCTTTTGCCTCGCTCAAACCCAAACACAATGAAACGGCAGCCACATGGGGATCACGTTTGCATGAAAATTATGTAATAATCAGAAATGCTTTTCAGAAAAGCAGAGACACTGACATTGAACGACGCAATCTCCGAGAAAAGGAAGCCCTGCAGCATCTTTTCTCAACTAACCTTTCGAGGTTTCTAGACACAGTCATGGGAAAGATGAAACCTACTGAAAAAGGTGCAGCCGCTACCCCAGGTAGTGATGGAAAGATACCTGAGACAAAGACAGAAAGACTAAACACAACACTAGATGAATACAAAAATAAAAAACTATTTTCTACTAACCCGAACGAGCCAGATGAACTCCCACAGTGGCTCACTGACATTCTAAAGGACAGCCCTAAAATCCCCGATACGGCCGCTGCTAGACTACTGACAGAAATCACGCACAAAGAACTCCAACAAGCATACTCGGACTGTGGTATCTCCACAGCACCAGGACCCTCAGGAATGAGATACTCGCAGTGGATCAAGGGCCCAGAGAATTTTCAAGAGGTTACTGTCTCACTTTTTAACCACATTCTTATAACTGGGAAATTTCCAAAGAGTGCAAAATCTGGAGTCATCCTTCCAATCCCTAAAAATCCCTCTGCACCATGTACAATAGAAAACTCTAGACCCCTCACAATGTTGGAAACGGGTCTTAAACTATTTAACACAATAATTGCTAACCGTCTCAAAACAATACTTAACACTCACCCCATTCTCTTTCCCATTCAAGATGCGTTTCTTCCGAATAAAAACATAGATGACTCACTTCAAATTCTGAATGAAGTAATTTCGGATGCCAATAGATACGACAAAGACCTCCACGTAGTTTACCTGGACCTCAAACAAGCATTTGACAGAGCTGAATTCTGGATGAGCAATTTAGCGCTGAGAAAGCTGGGACTCCCATCACAAATAATCAACATCATCTCAGACATTACCAATGATGCTTCTAGAATGGTACTCACTGAAGAAGGCCTCACGGATGAATGGTCCCTAGAATGTGGAGTCCCTCAGGGAGAAGTTTTGAGCCCACTAAGGTTTGTAGCCATTATGGACATTCTGGCAATTTGGTTAGCAAAAAGAGCAAACGGTGTAAACCCGACAGGATCCACATATGGATATGAACTGAGCTCGGAACGCCATAGACCAGACAAACCAGGAAATAATGTTATTCCTCCCTCCCAAAACCTATTAGAAAAGGACACCACTTTAAATATCTTTGCACGGTTCTTTTGTGATGACATCATTCTCGTGGGGAAAACTAAAGACGAAGTTCAAGACATGCTAGGTATAGTTAATGAATTTATGAGCTTCATTGGTATTCCCATCAATGTTAAGAAATCCAAATACTCTTACAGAAAGCGCATTAAACCTCAGGGCAAAACAGTAACGCGATATGACCCGTCCGATGATTTACTCATCTCAGGGGGTCACCTGGAGCCCAATACAAATGACTCAAGTCCTTCCATTGATTCGAAATGGATACCCCCTGAGTCACCAGAATTCCTCGATTTCTCCAACAGCAAAGAGGTAAACAGATATCTCGGAGTATGGTTTGCACTAAATGGGGAATGGGACAAACAGGCGGAAATCCTTATCGACAGACTTAAATCTACTCTCACATCCATCCAACTGCAACACATGACCCTACACCAGCTAAGATATGTTATAAATGCGGTTGTAGTTCCGAGGATGGCATATCCCCTTAAAGTTACCTCAGCAATTGCCAACTCCTCAAAGAATGTCGCAATTGAATTAGACAAAATGATAGCTTCGTTTATAATTAAATATTTGGGCTGCCCAGTTGACACCAATCACCAAATAATCTGGACAGCAGTCTGCCAAGGCGGGTACGGTATTGATAGTGTCTTTGATGTTGTAACCGCGTCGTGTATCACCGAAACTATGAACACCCTGTGTTCTGCGGATGAACACGAATATTGGCAACACAACCACACGGACCGTATCACTGATCCCCACCTCATCTCACTATACCGTAGAAATAGCAATCTATGGCTTAAAATAATAATTCATAACATGAACAACGAAATGGGTAAAAATGTTATATCGGGTTTCCCCTTATCGCACTATGCAACCTACAGTCATACTAAAGACAAACGCTTTAACTGGTTTAGGCGCACAGGTCACATTATGGCAAAACTTGGATACGCTATTGACTCTAAAAATTACCCCGAAAATGAAGCGGGTGAAACCACATTAATCACCACCCTTCCCAGACAACTCTACATGTCGAGGAATGTTACCTCCGCAATACAAAAATACAACCTCAAGCACACAGGTTCCTTTCTAACTCCCTGCGGTGGAATGTTAAAAAACTGGCAAGAAAATAAATGTTTTTTCAGGCTGAATGGCAGTAGACCCCCTGGATGGCTAACCGAAATCGAAAAGGAAATGCTTCAAAACCCTGTAGATTTGGACCCACAGGCTAGATATGTCAAGAAACAATATAGAGACAACATAGTACCCCCTGACACGGGTGAATTTCATTGGAAAGGAAATGGTGACCGAAATTCCATCTCTCTTATTCACATTACCAATATCGACTTAGAGGCCATGTCAATACAATATACAGAATACAGTAACAATGCCATAAACCCTAATGTCTTTGTCAGAATCAAAGGTACCAACAGTCTTCAATACGACTTTGAATATAGCATCACCAATGACGGTTGCATCCTAATTCCAGCAGGTTCTATTTTTGAATATAATGACCATATGGACCCGCCCTCTTCTGTTCTTGCTACAGTTAGTGATATCAACTCACACTATGATTACATCTCAGACAGACAGTATGAAACCATTATTGCCAGAATGAAAAACAAAACTGCGGAGGAAGAAAGTGAATACAGCTGCCCTAGCGACTCGGAAGAAGAATCCACCCCCAACGCCGAAAAGATCAAACAAATGGAAGACTATGATATGGCAAGCGATGGTTCCCTTTTTGCTGGAAAGAAAACAGCATGCAGTGAGGCAACATATGCTATAAAAAACTTTGACAACGGGATGCCACTTGTACGGAAGATGAATATCCCCCCCTCAAGAACTTTCTCCGCACAGGGGCTCCTTATCAAGGAGGATATCCAAAACCCGAGTAGCACATCTGCTGAAATTGCGGGACTGCGATTTCTACTCACAGAACAAAAAGAGAAACTCCTCAAATCCATTACTCCAATGGTACATGCCATTGACTCCATGGCAGCAATATCTGCGGTAACAAAGGATGGCAGGTCCATGAGTGCTCGGGACAAACTACGTGAAGCTAATCGCAGAGATGTGCAGGCTGTTCGCCTACTGCTAGAAGAACTTGGCTTCTACAGTGAAGGAGACCACAGTAAAATCATCCTTAAATGGATTAGGGGTCACAATAATGACAAAGTCCACGACAGAGTGGACCGTACTGCTAAAAGAGCCTCATTCAGAGGGGGCTGTTTTGACATCTCCCGCTACGACCCTGCTGAGGAACTACCCTTCTCATTATTCTTTTTTGAGGTCCCTATTCTAGGCGATATACGTAGTCACATCAGAAGAATTCAACGACTCTCACACTATCATAATTGGAGAACCCTACAGTCCCAAGGGAAGCATCTGAGAATGCTCAACGAGAATAACACCGCCCCCACCAAAGATATTTCCAAAATGACACCTAAAGCTTTCACCGCTTCTAGAAGTAGAGAACTCCTGGGTCTTCAAGCCTCTCCTGCACGCTTATTTAAACTGGGGAAAATCGGGTCCGAAAACTGCCCCTACTGCCAACAGAATACAAAATGCACCTTCGAACACATCCAACTTGAATGCCCAGGACATAATGATAGTTTGTATAATCTTAGAACAACCCAAGATATCGAACTAAGGAAAATCATCGCTGAAGAAATCTCAGAAAAGCCTAAACTACTAAACCCTGGAAAGGGTACCACATACATCAGAACACAACCATCGAAACTTTTTCCACTTGCCGACCTAAGACAGGAAATGAATGAGGAATTATACTTACACGCTCTCCCGGAAGCTAGCATGTACCGTCCATCAAGTTCAAAAAAGAATACCATTGCTGTGACCGCAAAGCCCGAAATGGACCATGTTACGGGAACAATTAAATATCCCGAACTCCAATATGTCCAAAAGAAAGAGTTTTGGAAACTTTTGGCTTGGCACCGCCTTTCCAACAAAGCAGTCCCATGCTCACTTGCGGAGTACTCGAATAGGGCACACGATATTCATGAAGCCCTCAATGCATGTAAGTTTGAATCGGGAGACCCTAAAAACTGCTATGCAATAAGAAGAAGCCTCTTAGATATTTTGGTGGATGACAGAAACCTTGACAAAAACGGCTGTGAACTTTTCTCCAACCCACTAAATGCCCACCCTAGAATTTACTCGAGAAGATGCATACCCACCACTAGAATGAAAAAAGCCCTCAAGCCCTTCTGTTATCATGGGAAAATCGGTTTTGATGGCCTCGCTTGGGATGCCTACGTGGACCCGTTAACAGGCATTGGCAGAATAGTTTACGGAAATCCCCCTTTTGATGGAAAGGATAAGGGCAAATTTTCGGCGGTTATGACTACCTTGGAAATGGGACATAAAGCGGCCAACACTGTACCCGGATTTTCAGGAACATGGATTCTTCCACTGTCTCCCAAAAACCAAAAAAGATGGTTTGATAAAGGTTTTAAACTCGTTTTCAGATTCCCGCATAACACTATTCCATTTATCCCACATGGTTATTGGACGGGTGATGACCCCTACGTTCTCCCAGGTGGCGGATGCTATAAGGATGATTTTTCGGATGTCGTTATCATAGCTATAGACAGTGCACCCAGCGATACTCAACCAGCCTTTGACTGGAGGCCTACACAGAAAAAGATTGCTAGATGGTTCCTCAATGTCCTTCCTAAGTCCAGAGTCACAGAGAGGAGACTAGAATACACCGGAGTTAGCCCTGATATTTGGAATGAAGTTCTGAACGAAAGGGACAATGTACTCCCTTCTTCGTTGTGCCCATGGCCCACTCAAGACCCCCCCTATCATCAGAATGGTGCTGAGCATTATTATGGCGGTCACCATGATACGACAATCACCAATGCAGCTTCTAAGCCCTTCATTAGCACCGTGAAATGGCCCAAAGCACTTACACTCATGGGGTACCTCCCTCCTCTTTTCGGTACTGTCCTCAAAACGATAGGTGTTCCCCGTGGCAAGATTAAACCTCTCCTTAAAAAACTTTCAAGAATCTGTAGGCAACACACCAGAAATAGGCGAGACTTGTTTCTGTTAAACACCCCCACCACCTTGAACACCGACCCGCATACAGTTGACATCCTGGGCAATGAGACCATGACGGAAACAGAAGCTGTGCAAAAAACAAATGACTTTCTTCAAACCCTCCTGCAATAATTTTCAAAAGACTTGCAATAAAAGATGGCTCTCTGTCCTATAGGGGAGGGGCCATCCCCCCCTCTCCCCTCCCCCACCACCCCCCCCTCTCCTCCGCCCACCCTGACCTCCTTCCTCATCGTCTCCAAATACCCCCTTAATTCTTCGACTTCCCTCCCCACCGCCTAGTTTCAGCCACCCCTCCACTCACCCGGCCATGGCTGCTTCTCCATCTTCTAGAGTTTTTTGCTTAGCACCTAGCTTTTTCTCTAGATGTCACCCTGCTGAAAAGTGGGTTGAGCCCCTTTGTGGGCGCGCTATAGTAGAGGGAGTAGCCCCTAGTGTTTTCACTAGCCTGCTTTGCAGGGTTACCGCACTCTCAGGACTTTGTCCCTTCTGCTAGCGTAAATGTTTTATTATTACTGAGGGCTCGCTTATCAGCCCTAATATAAATGGTCCTGCTAGAGTCGAGAACCATGACCCTTTCAAAACCACACTTAGCCGAATTACCGTGAGATCTCAGAAGAAGAAGTTGTTGAAAGAGCAAACATGTTTTTTCTTAACCTCCAATGAATGATTATCATCGTCACCCCTTCTCCTCACTAAGATGAATACTTGGTGAACACCTCCTCCCCCCTTTTCCTGGTAGGAGGTCCCCCCCCATACCTTTACTCGCCCCCTCACCCCCACACTCCCGCTCCCTCCACCCCCGCTTCCCGATCCTCCACCACCGCCCCTCCTCCGCCTCGCTTCCGCCCCTTTTTTCCATCACGGACGCAGCCTCGCTCCACCTCCACCTCCTCTGCTGTTTCTCCGCCGGCACGACCTTTTAGCGCTCTGCGTAGTTTTGCCTTGCCGCGATTTCCTAGGTTGTTATGACCTAGATGAGCCTCTCGGGGCGCGCTATGAGGATGTCTCCAGCTCCCTCTGTTCTTCAGTTGCCTGCTTGCAGGATTACAACGGACTCATGAATTTGTTATTATTCTCAGCTTAAATGTTATATTATTATGATCTACTATTCCCCCTGGTATAAATGCAACAACAGTGTTAGCAGATTTTACACTTCAAGCAAGAGATATAGATGTTGGAGTAGTCATGGGTCATTATTTGCAATACCAATAGATCGGTTTATAGGTCGTTTTAAAAATGGAAAATAATAAAGGGAAAATCACTCAAATTATTTGCTGCTTGGAACAATGGCAGTTTCTCTAAAAACATCAATCTTGGTGTGGTAAGATTGCGGCCCAATACATAATACGCTCGCCTAAATATCACTTCTCCTTCTGCCTTGTCCAACACAACATAAGAGTATTCCAATTCCTGAGAATTTTTGGCTGGCCGATCGGGGACACTTCGACTTCCTCTTCGGCGTTCCGCCAGTGACGAGTGAGAATTGGAAATGCCAAAATCTCAGATCTGGGGGGCGCGGGCGGGGGTTGCGCGTCATCATGACGTGATGACGTCATGTGATAGAGTTTCGGTCAGTGTTAATCTTTTAAAAAAGAGCAAGAGATCAAAAGTTTCAAAAAGAAAATCGGTAAATCCTATCAAAACACAAAAGCTACCTTCGTTGGCATGCGGAGTTGTGGTTTCGATTTTGAAAGGAGAAAATTCGCGCGTATTAGCTGATATTCTTGAAATTACCCGATGTCAATGTATCAGGGTGGATCCTATCAACCTCTGGCAAGCGATGAGGAGACAGGAAAGCGTCTCATGGCCTCAAGTCGACCGGTAGGGTTTTCCCAGTCGTCCTCCCTCTCTCTCTCTCTCTCTCACTCTCTCTAAGCGCTCCGTGGAAACTGAACGCTAAAAGGTCCTGGACGAAGAGAATCAGCTGCTTTTCTTTTTGTATCTCGTGGTTGGTGCGAATAAGGAACCGACGAAGTCATGTTTTGAAAGTAAATATTTGGCAAGGAAAGCGTGACCTTATTCAAGCTTATGAATGTGCTTATCGCAGTCGCAGGAAGATGCAGCGCGATTTAACTTCAACAGATCTCCAGTAGAGGGGACTATAGGGGGGTACGATTATGCAGACTACACCACCTTCTCGAACATGGGATCCAAGAAAGCCACGCCCAGTTCGAACCTGGATGCAAGGTGCTTTTCCCGCGGCTTACTTTTTCATAGAGGCTTGGTTTGCGACCTTGCACAAAAGTGGTGCTTCAAAGCAGCTTTCGATGATAGCTGGCTGTTTGTAGGCTTGGCTATGCGTCAAGGATTCCCTTAAGCCGGGCGATGTCAGCACTCTTTTAGCATGCTTATCAAAACTCACCACGTATTCTGGCAACATTTCCACTGTTTCCGTGTACTAACTCCCCCAGGTATCGTATGTGGAACTGGGAGCTGCCATCGGCGCAGGGAGTCGTTGCTGGCAGGGTTTCAAGAGTTGGAGCTACAGAGCTACCAGCTTGGGCGAGGACAGAACACATTGTTGGTACGTCCCCTCTATTGGACGACATCAAACTTAAGTTGTAAGAAGTACCTGTGTTAGAACTTAACGACGGGACATTCACTTCTATTACCCTCGCCTGGTCTCCCACGCTTCCTGGGACATCCGTGCGAGTGAAGTGGTCCTTGCTGTACCGCTTGAAAATGAAGGCGGCTTGAAGAGCTGCTGCGCCTGATTCTGCGTTGTCTTCTCTTAAGTTTTCCGGGTCTTGCGCCCCCAGGAGAGTGAAGCCACCGGCGCAAATGTACTGGAGGAGCTCCAGCGGCAACGCGAGACCATCCGTTCCTCTAGGTGTGCATCGCTTGGTAAATTCGTGCATGTCGGGGAGCGGGATGCATTCATGGTCAAACTAGTCCCCCGGTCCCTGCAAAAGCGCAGCTGCTGAGGCTGTGTCCTCTTCGTTTTCAGAGGAATTGCCGTGATCCCGTCGGTCCTCCTCCGTTCCCGTTTTGGCGAGCCTGTTTGCAGGGTTGGCCGATTTGGATCACGCACTCATATCCTTCGCTTTTCAGTACTTTTCGCACTATTTGTTGCCAGAGCGAAGTGGAAATATGGAAGGCGGTAAAACGATCGTCCACCCGTGCGATACACACGGATTTCTGTTTCCGTGCAAATGGCAAGTGGGCCATCAAGCTTGCATTATTGGACCGTAGTCGCAATAGAGTGAACCCCGTCATGCGCCCGAACATAATATCCTTTCAACGTTCATGGAGCAGCCTCCGACGAATTTGCCGGGACTGACGAGAGCAACTTGCAGGAGTAATATCCAAGAGATAAATGAAGATGTGAACGACTCAATTTCGATATTGAGGTAAGCCTATTATTTGCCGAGTTAACACTGTTTCCGAGCCTTAGAATCTTGTTTGTGGCTCTCGGGTTTTGGAGGGACTTCAAATGCACGCAAGATGAATTCGCCGATGTACTATGGCTTTGTTACCCTGTTACTTATGCGATGCTACATCGGCTGTGTGGGATGCCTTTGGCACCAAATTCCATCGCTACCGCTGCGTCACGATGTATGCTGGCTGGCTTTGTTGGGATTAAATTCTGCGCATCGCACGCGCAGTTCTCTCGCGAGAGCGTCGAGGTGGCCGCTGTGGAGGCAGTTGGAGCAGGGGAATGCTGTGCACCTGTGCCCTTCGCATTTTGCTTTTTTTGCTAGCGGCTTAAAATCACGTGCGTGAATTTGAGCTCAATTTGCACTGCAAGTATTGGCCTCAGGGGCAGGGACTTGTTACATGATGCGCTCTGGGTTTTGAGGATTGTGCGCTTGTAGGTGGATGGGCTGCCGGGCAGCCACCCAAAGGATGTTGTGTTATTTCATGTTAGCTGCATTTATCGCCTGCCTCTTGGGAGTTTTGATTTGGGAGGTTAACAGACACTAGTCTCATTAACTAGCTGAAAGTAACAGACGTTTGTAATACTAGCCGGGTCTTCACTGGTTTCACCTCGCAGTATGCTTCGCTTCACGGCCCATGCTGACACCTCTTGTTGCATTTTCAAAGCTGGAAACTAAGGTCACAGAGGTAATTCCCCATGCTAAACAAAGCACAGAGGCTTCCCAGATTTTGTCTGTAAGCATAGTGCTCAGCAAGTCCCCTATACTTATATATTTTCTGGTGACACATCTCGTGGATCAAGCAT
This sequence comes from Cymbomonas tetramitiformis, assembly GCA_001247695.2. Classification (NCBI taxonomy): domain Eukaryota; kingdom Viridiplantae; phylum Chlorophyta; class Pyramimonadophyceae; order Pyramimonadales; family Pyramimonadaceae; genus Cymbomonas; species Cymbomonas tetramitiformis. The sequence goes on along the minus strand of LGRX02010246.1, from coordinate 33,697 downwards.
TAGCTTTAACTGCAAATTTCTCGAAGTCAACCAAGGGTCATGCGGCAGCATCTCAACAATGCAGCAACAGCATCTACGCATTTATGATCACTGGGTGAATATAGGAGGACAGTCGATCCAAAGATCGCCACTAGGGCAATGTGAATTGTATGCGGGGGAACTGTGATGAGCAGTGGTGGATCTGTTGAATGTCGAATTGTGTCCCATTAATGAATTGTTTGCGCTGACACAATCCAGACTCGCGGAACAGTAGTGATGTGGTGCACCTTGTCATATAGCCAGTCCAAGGTTTTGGAAAATGGTATCGTGCCATCATACAACACTGCTGAGTGGTGGTTTGATTTTAAGTAAGTAGTCATAAATTTCCCAGGTTCGTCCTTATAAAGAGCAAAATTGATATATTTCACACAATTAGCTACCGAAGATTCTTGTGCAACAAGGATCTTGTGACTTTCTATGGGGTTGCGCGCACCCCCCGACGCCAGACTTGTCCAAGTCGTAAGGAGGGGAATCTCAACCCCCAATACGCGCAGAGTGCAAGTGCCGGCGGGTGCTGGGTAAGAGCATACGCCCTTGACTCGGAATTCATCAGGTGTACTACAATTGTTTCTAAATGTTCAAATTTTCTCCGCGCAACATATTGCATGTGCTGCGAGCAGATGATCCCGTTGGTCCTGTTGCGTGGCTCGCAGGTCCAATGCGTTGCATGTAGGGCATTGCGGCATGATTATCAACTGCAATTGAGTGCTTTATCAAAAGACTTGAACCATAACAGTTATGGTGCTTCGCCAATCTGTGTTTGCCCCGTCATCTTATTGTGCGTGTAAGTATAAATGAATATAGCGAATATTTCAAGAAAGAATGCGCAAACGGTTCTGATCCACATGATGCATGTCCAAGCTAATAATAAACGCTTCTAAGAAAATCATTCATGCATTGTCACTTCCTCTGCCTCGATGCAAGCGCGATACTGTTTGTCAAAATGACAGAAGCCCTCCATGTCAGTGTAAATACACGCACAGTTGCACAACATGCAAGTGGTTCGCGCTGCATGATGACTCCAAATCAGGTAGCGGATCTTTTTTGTCGCAATGATGTTTTTTTTGTCGCAAAAACTTATCAGAAATTTATTAAATTTTTAAGAATTATTCAGGAACACTTTCAGCCGAGTAGGGGGGGTCTGACCTACAACGAACAAAAACTCCGTGTGTGCATGATGAAGCTCAACATTAAAAAGCTAGTAGAACCTAGCGGGATCAACGGTGATGAACGCATGTATACACGAGAACTCACGCACGGTGTGATACGAAAGCAGTCATTACAAATCACAAACCAAATTTACAGCTTTAAGCTATTATTACACTTACTTTTCTATAAACATCAAATAAACAGCACTACAATCTACACTATCACCCTACTAATATCTCCAAAACACAGCATTCCGATATCCTGCACGCATAAATTTACGAAGTCAGCGACTAGAGAATGGAGAGTCGAATTACGCTGAAAACTGTGCAAATTGAACAATAACCAAAAGTATCCACATACTCTGCAAAATACAGCACGCTAGTCAGTAATAGAAATGTTGGGAGTCGAACCCAACCCGACGGGCAAGGTGCCCGACGGTCTCCAAGCATTCTTCTGGAAACAGAATGACAAAGGAAAAAGCACTGACGTCAGGATAATTAGCACAAAGAATTTCCAAAAATAAATCGGCAGGGTCGCAGGCAGCAAGCATCTCGACAGCCCACCCAGTAGTGCACAAAAGAGATCGCCAGATACGGATTTCCTGAAAAGGCAAGAAAACAGGAATCTGTCAGAATGCCTTTTCAGGAATATTTAAGCATCAAGAAATACGCTAGAAGAAAGTCGCTGAGGCGCGCAATCCTGCAATCCTGCGACATGCGAAAAAAAAACGCCAGATGCTGCAAAACAGGATGCGGAGAAAACAGACGAAGTTAGCGAGCTGGTAGGATAGTATGCACCAAAGGAAACGGAAACCTGCACACACTCACTTAGAAATAGTCAGAGCAAAAAAGCAAGCGCAGCACAGGGGTATTTTGAACGCTGGAAATAAAGTGAGAAGGCGGGTGAGCTCAAGCGCTATTTGGTGCGTCAAGCTACGAGACTGACTTGTGTTATAATAGTGGGTCAACTGTCACGCTGTCACGCTATGGTTATCGCGACACGAGGTAGTTGCACCACAGATCAGAGCCTGGGACGTGAGAGGCCCAAGACCCCCAAGTCAAGGTGTCAGCAATGAGCACCGCAGCCGCCCGAGCAAACAGTCTGGCAATACCCCCGAGTACAAACCACTGGGCATTGACCAGACCTGCAAACTTGGCCACGAGCCTCAAGGGCAGTCTGTGAAACAGCCGCAACATGTCAGACACACAGGCACGGATCTTGCTCAGTGCCTTCTCAGGCACGAACAGAACCCCTCCAGGTCTATGCCTATGCCAATATGCACTAGGGTACGGGTGAAATACAGCTGTGACTTGGCCTCGGCCACGAGCCAGCCAGCCTCCCGCACATGCTGCATAATACGGCTCAGCACAGACAGGGCGGCGGGGTCCGTGAGAGTGGGGACCCTAACTGCAAAAGCAAAGTCATTCACGTACGGGTGCACACGGAAGCCGAGACCCCGCCACTTACCTACGAGCTCCTTGTTAATCTTGGTAAAAACCCAGCAAGCTGGGGCTAGTCCAAAAGGCAGAACACAAAACTCATAGAACTTACCGAGCCACTCAACAGCAACAAAGGTGCGTGACATCTCGTGCAGGTCCACGTGATAATACCCCGACTTATAGTCAAAGTAGAAAAGCCCATCGCCCCTCCTAAACAAGTCTATGAACGGCTGCAATTGCTCATACTTAAACTTAGGGAAGGCTGCCCACCCGGGGGCAGCACATCACATTGCAATGTCTGGGGCAGCCCGTGCTCGAAAACGGAGTCGGGGTCGTACCCCTGGTGCTCGAAACGGAGTCTGGGGGTGAAAGAACGAATATGGTGCATTTCATACGAATCAGCAATGTCGCTATTTGAAAATTCTGCGGCGCATGTCGGATCACTCGTAACACTACGAAAGACCCCACGGTACGCTGCGCGTGTCGTTGGACCCTGCCGCCGCGCGTGTTGGGACCCACCGCGCGTGTTGGCCCCGCCGCGCGTGTTGGGACCCGCCGTGTTGGCCCCCGCCCGCCGCGCGTGTTGGGCGCGTGTTGGGACCCGCCGCGCGTGTTGGCCCTCGCCGCGCGTGTTGGGACCCGCCGCGCGTGTTGGCCCCCGCCGCGCGTGTTGGGACCCGCCGCGCGTGTTGGCCCCCCGCCGTGCGCCGCGCGTGTTGGGACCCGCCGCGCGTGTTGGCCCCCGCCGCGCGTGTTGGGACCGCCGCGCGTGTTGGGACCCGCCGCGCGTGTTGGCCCCCGCCGCGCGTGTTGGGACCCGCCGCGCGTGTTGGCCCCGCCTGCGCGTGCTGGGACCGCCGCGCGTGTTGGCCCCCGCCGCGCGTGTTGGCTCACGGGGATAGGTTCCGACCCCCAAGGCAAAATATCGAGGTCTGGGGTCCAACCCCCAAGGCAAAAATATCGAGGTCTGATCTTCCCCATGGCAAAATATCGAGGTCTGGGTCCAACCCCCGTGACCTGAAAACAGAGTCTAGGGGTATTTCGTGTGATGTGCTGCCCCCCAGGGTCAAAGCGTGGGCAGCCGAACAGCAAGAAGGCATTGCGCCACTTACCATTGAAGATTGGCCGCAATTTGTCCCGCGAGTCGTCCACCATCAAAGGTAAAACAACCCGCGGCTTCCTTGAGACCTCCCTCAAGGCACCCATAAGCTCGCACTCCTGCACAGCCTTAGTAACAAAAGAACTATGCTTCACAGCTGAGGCATGATTACGCAGGTGCACACAAGGTGGCGCCCTGCCATTCTTAAACTTCAATCGGAAACCGGTCTCGATCCACGATATCACGTACGAAGAGTGCACGAACGTCCGCCAAAACGAAGCACGAGCTCTAAGTCTACCCGCAACGCGAGGCACAGGCACGTTCTGCTCACACAAGGTAACGGCTTCGCCAATCTCTTCCTCAGACAATTCAAGACCTGAAACACAAGAAGAACAGCCCGCAGGCTTAAAGCTCATTACAAATTAGGGTTTCGTCCCCAAGAGTTCCAATTATGGTTGGGCATTCCACCTCAACCGCTAAGCATCCCGCAAAGCAATTTCTCTACGCCATCGTGACGTTAATTCAATATAGCAATCAGCTAACGGTCAGTGCCTCTGCCACGTCCCCTTCCAGCCGGGAGTGGCTGCGGACAATCCTTCTGGTGGTGGCCCCACGCATTACAGTTCCAGCATTGCAACTGACTACCACGTCCACCTTGATTAGGTGGAGGGGGTGGCGGTGCCCCAGGGGCAGTAGGACGAATCCCGGCGTAGGCACCTCTGCCCAAGCTCTTAGCACGCCCCTTGGCTGCTGCGGCTTGTACAGCCTGAAGTTTCTCGGCTTTCACTTATTTCTCTGCCTTTCTCATTAATTTCTCAGCTTCCTCATCCTCTGCGTAGGACTTGCGTTCCAATTTCTCGCACATTTTCCAGCCAACCTCTGGCCCCTTGTCTGAAACCAAGGCTAAAATTTGTGCACGAGCCTTGGCGCGCGCAACGCCCTTCCCTGCGGTCTCGGACAAAAATTCCAGGGCCAAAGCGACGGAATCAGGTAGATCCACACCTTCCAAATCCTTCTTGGCGTCCGCGAGAGCCAACTGAGACGCTGAGTGAGCTACGAAGTGGTGCTGCGTCTCGAGGTACTGCTTACGCAGCCCCTTGTCCTTACCGTCGGACTCATTGCGCGTGAGTTCCAGTCTGTCTGAGCCAGGCAACTGCGAAAGGTCAACTGCGGCTTCCCAAGGACGCTTACGATCACCACAAGCAACCTGAGAGAGTCCCTTGAGCTCAGCAAGACGCGCTGTCGCTCTATCCATCTGCCTCAGCAACTTCTGCTGTGGCTGCGTGAGATCTTCGCCCTCAGCAAACGCTGCGAAGGCGTCTGCATAGTTACGCCGGCTGCGCGTGTAAATCGTCAATACGCCTCTGGCACAAAACTGCATCGGTATACCACTCCATACTGCCAATAATCAATATACAATAACTACTGAAAAATATATACTCTGTAAAAATTACTGTGTCAAAGAAAGTCCACACAATCACAGAACACGGCAATTGCCTTCTCAGTACCGAAGCTGGCCTCTTAGGCCTCCGACTGATCAGAAAACCTCAGTTTTCAGATCCGCTCCGGATGACAGTCATACTGCCTGTCATCCTTCACTGATCAGAAAACCATCAGTTACTTGCGACACACTTAACACTAGACAGATCTTGTCTTCGGGTCGAATCCATTATGCGACGAAATCGTACGGTCCGATCGTTCGGTCGAAAATTAGTTGATGTAGGATTGAAGTATATTCAAGATCGCTGCGACAACTTGAAGATGCCCTTCTTCAAGAATCTGTCATCTGACTGTCCGATCGTTCGGTCGACGATTCGATCGGGCGGTCGAAAAATAGTCGATGGGGGGATGGTGTATCTTCCAAAGGCGAGCGACAACGCTGAAGATCAAAATTTGTCATGTGGAAAATTTTTGGGCAGTTCTGACAGTGTTACGATGACGATGTCGTTTCGTCCCCCCACCTTTTTTGTGAAATCGTTCTTCGTCCCTTTAAGGGAACGAAGCCCCGTTTCTGATTTTTCCAGAAGATTCGGATTTTTGACGTGCGACAGAAACATTTTCTTGCGACAGCGACAGAAATGACCATGCATGCGACAAAAAAGACCGGGCTCCTCCAAATCATTGTACACCTCTGGAATTTGCATCATAAATGAAAATGGACAAAACCTATTGAATGGCAGTACGATAATAATATTGCTACTACATCCCAGTGATGGATGGACCACACTGTTTTGGAACACATTGACAAACAAATCCCGCCACACACAAACATAGGAAATCCTCCCCGACTAGTGAGGTACTAATCCCGCCATGGCTGCTGTGCGCTGTCGGAGAAAATATGGGCGAGACATTGTCCTTGCTCATCTCTACCTGAGCACTTTAGCTCTGCCTTCGGTTTATGTCTCAAGTTGGTAGCTTTAGACATATCATACCTCCGCCATAATAATGGAAATTTAACATGCTGGCCCGGCTTCAGGCCAATCGACTGCCCCCAAAATGAACTGTTTGAGGCCCTTGACCTTCATAGATTAGACACAGACATTCAACCACGGCTGCTCGATGCAGCAGCGGTCCTGCGATCAAGCTAGCAAAATCCTAATTTTTATCTAAATGTTTTCAGGTGCACTGTTGACCAATGAATCTCAGCTACTGTACAAAAAAATCCCATAATATATTTTAGCTAAGCGGAACGTTTCAGTAATCATTGTATGCTTTGCTAACCCCTTGGCAGCTCTCACAGCTGCGCTTGCAGCATGTGCATACGGCATTCCGAGTTGCCAGAACAAAGATCATCCTCCAATTAATGCAGGTACTATATGCTCGCAACTTCGGTGACAAAGGCGGTCACCAGGCGTCCTTGCTTTCACAAGTCCACTTGCATCAGACTACTCAACTCGCCTTATATGTATTCACTGACTCAACACTAATATGGGTTACTTAACTTTCTGTTAGAACAATCAGAGTTATCACTGATGAACGCAATTGATGGGCTCTTGACGAAAGGACATCTTAACATTTGATACCTAATTACTCTCTGCTACTTAAACGGCGCACTGCAACCATGCCTTGCAAGTCACCTGTGCGGGCTCCTCATCCAGGGACCACATATCCCCGATTTTCACGATAATGTACATGGCACAATACACCTCACTTTTTCATATCCGCGCGCCTTCACTTCATGTCCATGTTGCACGCTTCCGTTGCAGCCTCGGGAATGCAAATCACTGAGACATCCGTCGCATCCGCAACCTCCACTTTAGTCAGGTGAGACCACTTCCATCCGCAAGTGCAGCTAGGGCTCAACCCTAAGCGGAGACCAGAATCTTCTGACACCCGATGAAGGAATGCCATGAACAGGAGGAAGGGAAAGAACAAGTTGGTGAGAAGGCCTGCTCCACCGGGAGACTGCAAGGTGGAGTAGGAACGATGGACAGGTGCACGGAAACGCAGATGCCAACAACAGAGGGACATGCGATGGTGTGCGATGAAGTCTGCGCGTAAGGTTCATGGGGCGCCGGACCGAAGCGTCCTGTGCTGGCAATCATAGACATGAAGATCCCCTGGAACGTGAAGGAGTGCGCGCCCTCCTCGCCCTTCACCTGCGCCACCGAATCACGTCCACATTACCTCCTGCTACCCACTGCCAAATGGTGAGTCATGCAAAGCTCCATCACCTCGAGGCTGACCTGTGAATCTATCATCTGTGTCCGACACGCGCGGCGCCGAAAAAGAGTGAGAAAGCGAGTTCCGGACTGATCTGCAGTTCCGTCAGAGAGGCGGTTCGTGCCAGCAAGGTACTAGGGGAACAACCGCATCCCGCCGACTTCCACACTGCAGTCATTCCCGCAGAGAGGCGCACAAACACACACCGAACGGCATGCGGTCCGCGGACAAAAGCCAGCCCATCATCACCCTAGTAAGCATTCGGGAAGCATTCAGGAACGTTTCAGCTGCACTCACTGACAGATGAATCTACCCGACCTGGGCTTCGTGGTGTCACGTATGGCTTCGTGGTGTCACGTATCATATGAATAACGTCTCTCCATCACAAACCCCCTACCCCCCCCTACACGTAGCAGCATGAAGACAGCCGAGGTCCACATCTCACTTAAGTAAAGCAGGGTGCAAGCGTAGGCCGCGCCATATTACGACGCCGCGAGAGAACAGCGGCGCCCGAAGGCCCAACCGCCACATCCAAACACGCACCTAGCCACTCCAGCCATGCCACGTGTGCTTAAGCGTGCTTCGCACACGCAGGCATGGGCACAATCTGTCCACACGTTTCACCCTTCACGCGCCGTGGGCTCCTCAGATCCCGAAGCCGCTCCCCTCCCCACCCGCCAAGGGGGACACCTCACCTTATCGTGATAGTGATACGGCACCGACGGGTCAGACTTGACGTTGAAGCCGTATAAATGTACTTCTTCACACAACGCCAACGCGAAGAAGAGCCCCTCCACGCCTGGCATCACCCATGCTCCCCCCTCAGCACCCCGCCTCACCGATGGGATGTATTGACCGGCACTCTTTGCCGCGCCTAGAGATTGCCCCCCCCCCCCCCGCAGGCTCCAACAAGGCGTGGTCACTACAGGGCCAAGCAATTGCAGGTACATGCAGTAGGTAGGGTACCTCAAATGCAGAGAGAGTTTGAGCACTGACAGAGAAGTGTGGAGACCATGAGCAGGGCCAAGAGTATTCGAGGCGGTTAACAACGGCAAGAACCACCAGACACAAAGCAGGGACGCAGACGCGGAATCCACCTGTCTCTATCAGCATAGCAGAGGGCGGCCGGGGGACTTACCTGTGGGAGGGCTGTTTCGTCCATTGACTTCGATGAATCCCTGCGCATGATTTGGGTGTGGCAAGTTGACACGTCAGCGCCTAACGATTCTGTCGAAGCAGCGTTGTCCCCGTTGGTCTACTGCACCGATAGGGCACTCTAAGTGGGTGGCGGGACGAACAGAAAAGTATTGTTCCCAGACACACGCCGATCTCGGCCCGAGAGCAGGCAGCATGCCCGGTACCAATGCTGCTCGACTACGGCTCGATTACGGCAGGCGGGCCACAAACACTCAGGATCACCACCGCGGCCTAAACCACGACAGCAGGCGCTGCGGACAACTACGCCGGAGCAGTGCGCCATACACAGGAAGGTGACCAGCAAGATGCCTTTCGATTGCCAAGTACCTCGTGGCACAGAGATCAGCACGCCGCCCTAACCACGGACGGATCCATGATCCAATCGCAGCAGTGCCACGTGTCAGGATACGTTATTTGATACAGCCATGGACAGAGCTGCGGCTCATGCACCCAATGAGAATTCGAGCTGGGCGGTTCAGGCAGGCGCAGCGCCAGGTGTGAGGCGCACCCGCTCATGCATCAGCACATACGCCCGCTTGTACATCCCACGCGCGTTCCCCGCAAACTCTGGAGCCATGAAGTAAATCTGGTCAACCCGCACCCCCCCCAAGACCCCTAAAGCATGCTTGTCGGCCATTGCCGCGTGATATCAAGCGGGCAAGACTCCCGCAGCAGGCGGTATCAACACGCAGTGGGGAATCCAGCGAGAGTCCCCAGCTGTTTAGCTAACACATCAACTTGCCAAGTTGGGTACCTTTTCGGATGAGAAATGAGCGGCCAATCCCGGCGCAGAGCGTGCTGACCCTTGCCCGAAGAGCACCAGCGCCTCCTCTGAAGCTCCTGCAGGGTCGCACGCAAGGCCGCCCAACGCATGCATCCACCCCCCCCACTCCCCTTCCTCGTTCCCTCACCTCATTGCGTTGCCCCTCAGAGGTGCAGTCTATCACGACACAGCAAGTGGTATAAAAACACAGTCTGCCAGCTTTTCTATCTCAGTCTGCCAGCTTCTCTGTCTCAGGCTGCTAGCTGCTCCTCAGGCTTTCGCAAATGAGACGATATCGACCCCCCCGTCAATCTCTCTAAGTCATGTTCAGGATGCAGCCCATACCCCACGCAAGCCGGCCGGTGCAGCGGCTAAAGCAATTCGTACCCCAATCAACCGGCAAGACGCCCCGGGGCGCACCCTTCGGGCGCTTGTGCCCCCAGGCCCGTGACCAGTTGTTGTTGATCAGCCGGTAGGTGGTCTTGGTGCCCACATGCTCGTGGAAACCGGTAGTGGGCCCGTCGTTAAAGCGGAATACCGCGTCATGTGCATCGATGGCCTCACCGTACGAGTCTAGCAAGAGGATGCCCCCTGCGTGGGCCGCGCCTCGATCCCCGCTCTCTCTCGTCAGCTAAGGCCCCGCAGCCTAGATATCTGGATAGCAACGTGCACCCGCGAGCAGTGAGCAAGCTACCAAGTTCACCTGGAATGGCAGGCGAGGCCACGTTTGGGCAACGTCTGTGAGGCCTAGCTACCAACGTTTGGTTGTCAGTGTGTACAGATCTACCATTAAGCTACCAAAGCCGGTCGGAATAGAAATCGTACTCGCATTCTACCAGGCACTGCGGGCACGGTTTCTATTCCGACCGGCTTTGGTAGCTCGATGGTAGCTCGATACGCAGCGAAACGCGCGCAGGGTCAATGTTGACGTGTCGGCGCTATGCGGCACGCACGCTTTGCTTTCAGCTTACAGAAGGGCCCCCGCATATCACCGCGCAAGCTGAGTGTTTCTGTAGATAGCATTTAGAGGCTGGTTGGTTCTACGATCGCTCCCCGCGTGCACTCTCCCGACCGAGCCGTGGTTCCCAGGGAGTTACCATTGCCAACGACGGCGCACGTCTTGTAGTCCGCAGTGAGGTCCTCAGATGGCATCCACGATGCCGGGCCCTGTGCATTCCGCGCCCCCGTGCCCTCTAATGCCTCCCAAAATTAGGTTTGCACATGCACCAGAGCTGCTCCAAAGGGGCAGCCTGGCCCCACTGGGGCAATGAGGGGGCCAAGGGGGCATCGGCAAGCTTATGCTGCTCACTTTGCACAAGCAACCGGCTCAAGGATCCTTGCAGGGATGACCTTGAGGAGCCAGCACCCAGTACGTGTCTCATCCCATAATGCGGCGCCGATGTCACATGCAAGCCTCAATTTATTTTCAAGAGGCCCGCTAGATTACATAATTCCAAATTTGAACACCATCTCAGCCCTCCATTGAATCGCCATTTCGCCCATATCTAAGGATTAACATCAATAACAATTATAAACACCATCGCAACCCTCCATCAAATTGCTGCTTCGCCCATATTTGATTTTTAAAAAATCCTTGTGAGCAATCTAAATACCCAACTCAGCCTTCCATCGAAAGGCCACTTTGCCCACATTTGTGGCTGCACAATAACATTAACCAGAAGCAGGGACCGAGGCGCTCCCCACCCTGCCTAACTTATCAAGGAAGGACACAGAGTGAGGCTGCCTCCCCACCCTGCCTCTCCTCGCAACAGAAGCAAACTAATGTGCTTCATTCCTCAAGAGGAAGTACCCGCCAGAAAGGAACCACGGGGACAGCCAGACTCACACGCCCATTTTCAATCCGCGGCCGTCCCTGTTAACAACGAGATGCCACAGCCTGGTCCCGGTAATTGCGGCCGTTACGATAAAAACGAGGTGGTAATATCCCATAGCCAGGCCCACTTACACTAATCCCCCAAGCAGGTGTAAAACCATGAGGTGCTGGACAGGAAAGAGAGCAAGCTCAAGACGAATCCGTGACGCTCTAAAAGAGGTCGTACCCGGCAGAAAGGTACGTCAGGGAAAACCGCATCCCGTCAACCACAACCATTTGGCCGTTGGCCTCAGCTCCCCAGCCAGCGTGAGGGAATAAGGCACCCGACCAAGTCGAGCAGCGAAAGATAAATCCACGATGCTCCTCAAGAGCCAGTGCCCACATAAGAGGGGCACCACCGGGATGCTCGCATCCCGGCACCCGCATCCACCAATCGGCCAAGATACCTCGTACATACGCAGCGTAAGAACAGCAGCATGGATGGCACCACCGGGATGTTCGCATCCCGGCACCCGCATCCACCAAGCGGCCAAGATACCTCGTACATACGCAGCGTAAGAACAGCAGCATGGATGGCACCGCCGGGTTCGCAACATCACGCACCTACACCCGAGCCACAAAGTGGCAGTGCCCCCCAGGGGCTCCATAAAGTGCAATGCAAGTCTTGTGAGCATGAAAAAAGAGGAATTAGATACTAAGTGCCACCCGGGCACCTCTGTGAGTGCTCCGCCGCTGCACCAAAGCGAAGCCGCTGCACCCCGCACAGTCGCCAAGTCCAAACCACGTGCCTTGAGCGATAAGAGGTCATCCCCCTCCGTCAAGATTTCTTGGACGCTTAGGTGATCAGAAAAAATCCCGCCTCGCTCGCCCCACTTGCGCCCACGGAACGCTCAGCAGACCTGACCTCCGCAGTCTTGGGCCCTGATCTTCCGCCACCCGAAAATTCTCCGCTTTTTGCCGCACATCCTCCATGCTCTCCCAGAGCCGTGATGCCACCCTTCATGCCTCGCCTGCCCTAGCAGAAGCCTACCCAGACTGCCCAGGTGCCCCCAGACCCTTGCGTCCCACTACCATGCCCATCCTGCCCGGGCTGTGCAGCATAGTCTGTCTCTTCAATCGCGTCCTCCCAAGCCTTGTCCATCAGACCCAACCTCTACGCCTCCAGCCGCTGAGCCCCCTCCTCCCAAGCCTTGTCCATCAGACCCAACCTCTCCGCCTCCATCCGCTGAGCCCCCTCCTCCCAAGCCTTGTCCATCAGACCGAACCTCTCCGCCTCCATCCGCTGAGCCCCCTCCTCCCAAGCCTTGTCCATCAGACCCAACCTCTCCGCCTCGGCACCCGTCGGATAATCAGACCCGCCACCCCCGCGCATGCACAACTGAGGGTTGCAGGATCCACGTCACCCCGTGCAAGCACAACTGAGGGTTGCAGGATCCACGTCACCCCGCACAAGCACAACTGAGGTTGCAGGATCCACGTCACCCCAGCGCAAGCACAACCGAGGGTTGCAGGGTCCACGTCACCCCGCGCATGCACACCTGAGGTTGCAGGATCCACGTCACCCCGCGCAAGCACAACTGAGGGTTGCAGGGTCCACGTCACCCCCGCGCAAGCACAACTGAGGGTTGCAGGATCCACGTCACCCCCGCGCAAGCACAACTGAGGGTTGCAGGATCCACGTCACCCCCGCGCAAGCACAACTGAGGGTTGCAGGGTCCACGTCACCTGTCACACAACCCTCCTTGATGACGGGTTTGCGCTTCCTTTGGCGACGGGAAACAACACATGCAGAGAGCGATCCCCACTAGAAAAAGCCGCCACCGTATCCTGCTCGGGGAATCAATTCATTTAATACACCGTTTCTGGTTAGCCGACGCTCACCAGCCACGGGCACCCTATGTTCTGTGGGGTTCCAGCCCGCCCAGACTGTCTTCTTCGCATGAGAGTCTGGGTGGTGTCCAGGCTGCCAGGCCCGCAAGGGATGTCTGAGGCAAGGAAAACCATAATGCGTCGATTCGAGCCGTGCCCTCCCCATGACGTATCATTGCCATGTCTGCCGGGTGGCGCCCACCACCACCCCACACAGCCCGCATGAGCCTCCAGGCCACGCCACCAAGAAGCCACCCCCTCGTTCCCTCGTCCATCCCGGCCTCCTCATGGGTCGCCGGCCTAGCCAAGCCCTACGAGTGGCTCATCCTCGAACCGATTCCTCTGGCACCATGCAGCCACACAAGATCGGCCGCACTGTGCATGCTAATCCTTGGACCGACTCCTTTGGCACCCCGTCGCCACAGAAGACCGGCTGCACTATGTACCCACTATGTGTGTGTGTGTGTGTTTAGGGTTTTAGGGTTTTTAGGGCTTCACCCGACGTGTGTATGCTTATCCTTGCGACTCCTTTGGCACCCCGTAGCCACAGGAGACTGCACTATGTACCCACGCCGGGGATCAAAGGATTCAGCACACACTTCGGGACACTCATCCGGATTCTCCGGAGCTCACTAGTGAAGAATGGGACCCCCTAAGCCTCGCTGAGCCACCCGAGCCCCTCTGCATCTGCACCGCCAGCGCACTGCCGCCTTGTGCCTGAAGCCGGTTCATCCCTGCCCCCCGAGCTGTGCGAGCCATATCTCCACCACCAAGCCCACGCGCAAGACCACCCCTCTGCTCCCTGAGCCTCACTGGGCCACCTGAGCCCCTCTGCGGCTGTCCTGCCGGCGCACTGTTGTTGTGTCTCTGGAGCCGGCTCACCTCCGCCAATCGAGCCACCCCTCCACCACCAAGCCCACATCCCACATCACCCAGCTGCCCCCTACAGCCTGGTCTCAAGAGAGCTTACCCACCCACGCCACGGCCAGAATGCCCAAGTGTGTGTGTATGCTTATCCTTGCGACTACTTTGGCACCCCGTAGCCACAGAAGACTGCACTATGTACCCACGCCCGGGATCAAAGGATTCAGCACACACTTCGGGACACTCATCCGGATTCTCCGGAGCTCACTAGTGTGTGTGTATGCTTATCCTTGCGACTCCTTTGGCACCTTGTAGCCACAGAAGACTGCACTATGTACCCACGCCGGGGATCAAAGGATTCAGCGCAAACTTCGGGACACTCATCCGGATTCTCCGGAGCTCACTAGTGAAGAATGGGACCCCCTAAGCCTCGCTGAGCCACCCGAGCCCCTCTAGTGTGTGTGTATGCTTATCCTTGCGAATCCTTTGGCACCCCGTAGCCACAGGAGACTGCACTATGTACCCACGCCGGGATCAAAGGATTCAGCACACACCGGGACACTCATCCGGGTTCTCCGGAGCTCACTAGTGAAGAATGGGACCCCCTAAGCCTCGCTGAGCCACCCAAGCCCCTGTGTGTGTGTATGCTTATCCTTGCGAATCCTTTGGCACCCCGTAGCCACAGGAGACTGCACTATGTACCCACGCCGGGGATCAAAGGATTCAGCACACACTTCGGGACACTCATCCGGATTCTCCGGAGCTCACAAGTGAAGAATGGGTCCCCCTAAGCCTCGCTCAGCCACCCAAGCCCCTCTGCATCTGCACCACCAGCGCACTGCCGCCTTGTGCCTGAAGCCGGTTCATCCCTGCCCCCCGATCTGCGCGAGCCATATCTCCACCACCAAGCCCACGCGCAAGACCACCCCTCTGCTCCCTGAGCCTCACTGGGCCACCTGAGCCCCTCTGCGGCTGTCCTGCCGGCGCACTGCTGCTGTGTCTCTGGAGCCGGCTCACCCCCGCCAATCGAGCCATCCCTCCACCACCAAGCCCACACCCCACATCACCCCGCTGCCGCCTACAGCCTGGTCTCAAGAGAGCTTGCCCACCCACGTCACGGCCAGAATGCCCAAGCGCTGTCCCAAGCTGAGAATGATAAACTGGGTTGCCCTCATCCAAACTTGCGCATCCGCCACCGACTTGCGCCTGTAGCCCTCTACCCCCCGCACCAACTCCCCGTGACTGGAGCCCTTGCGCTGATTGCCTTGGGAGGTGGCCGCGAACTTGAGCAATGCGCTCCACACTTGCGCTGTAACTGTCACGCCGCACTGTTCCTACTTGGGGTCCCATCCCCACAGTTGCCTGTGTGTCCCAAGCCCTCCCGGTGGCCGATAGTTCACCACCCGGTCGTCGCCTTCCCGACAGCTGCTCACTGTTAGTTCCGGCACGGCCAGCAACCTCGTCCGATGGGCACGGAAGCTGATGAGATGCCGTATGCTGCCGTGCAACCTGTTGTAAGTGGTCATCGCTGCCAGGATGGGCCCCCGGGCTCTGAGGGGCCCGGCGTGTGTCATCTCCACCCGCGGACCTCCCCACATCTCCCCCGTCATCCTCATCAGTTCCCCCCATGCCATCAACCCCCCCAAGAAGGCCGGCCACCCGCCTGCTCGCCCCCATCAAGGTGGCCACCCCTCCCTCAGCCAAGGCCATTGCTTGCTCCGGCGAGGCCCCACTCTGCTCCTGAGTCCAGACCCCACTCCCCGGTCCCGGCGACAAAAGGTCATCCCACTCATTCAAGATATCCTCGACACTTGACGCCGCCTGGCTGAGCCCGCCTATGCCTGCCCGTGCCCCTCAGATCGCGCCTCGGCCGCTGCCCCTAAATATGAATGGGACCCCCTAAGCCTCTGCGTGTGTGTGTATGCTTATCCTTGCGACTCCTTTGGCACCCCGTAGCCACAGGAGACTGCACTATGTACCCACGCCGGGGATCAAAGGATTCAGCACACACTTCGGGACACTCATCCGGATTCTCCGGAGCTCACTAGTGAAGAATTTGCGTGTGTGTGTGCATATGTATCTTTATCTTTGTATATTGCAGTTCTTGCAACTAGAAGGCAATGTGCTGGGTTGTGACAATGTCCGCAGGGAGGTTGGCAAGTGCGCATCCTCAAATCACGCACGTCCGTGAATCGGGGCACACTGCACGCATCCAGAAATAGTGATGAGATAAAATAATCAAGTGTGAAATAATGGTTTGGAAGCCAAGGAGCACTCGTGTGGTAGTGGGACAGGCGACGCATCCGCCGATGTTGCGCTGGCACGAGGGAAGAGGCGCCCACGCACCTCGTGGCCCTTGTCGTACTTGTTCTCCGGAGCCTCCTGGTTCACCACAATCCGCTTCACCCGCGAGTTGGCCCAGGACGGCGTGCGCGGGATGAACAGCTGCTGCAACACCTCGGCTGCCTCCCCAAACCTCACACACACCCCTCAGCGAGAAGTGCACCAGCCTCGTACTACCCCTATCTCATCTGCAAAAGCGAATTCTGGGGCTGTGGCAGCTGTCATTTCCATGTTATGTCCCCACTGCAGCAAATGCTGTCCTGTGACACGATCCCATCGCGACACGTGGCGCCTCTCATTGGAACACGTTTGGATTGTCAGGTACGCGCCGAGCCTCCTGGATAAGTCTCGTCTGCGCCTGCGCCGAGCCTGACGCCGGTAATAGCAGTGGCAGCCCGGAGCAGTGTCTTGGACCGGCTTTTAGCCCGCACACACCTCTTAAGCGGCATTGATACGCAGAGCCACTGTGCCTGGACCCTTGCAACTCAAGCACGGATGCAGCACCGCTCGATGCTTGACATCAAACGGTTGCCGGAAGTGGCAGGCTGTGTCACCCACACAGGATCCACAGCGCTGCCCACGTGGACCATCAGATCCGCAGGTGATGAGAAATGCTACGTGGCAGCGCGTCAGCTGCTGCTCACAAGCGCTTAGAGCCTTCCGGCTGGTGGGCATGGTATGCTCAAGCACGCTCGAACATTCAGAAGTCCTCAGTGCGACGAATTTGCTGCCCCCCATCTGCTCCCCCTTCCTAATGAAGCTTCTCGTGGGCGGGGCAGCAGCGCAGTCGTCCAGGGCGTACTGTAATCTATGCCGCCGCCCAGCAGCTTCTCCTTAGCGTGGGGCCGCATCTGCAGCGCCCCTCAGCGGTCACACCACAAGCAGAAATACGGTCATGCATCTCAGCACGCAAGCCGCACCACACGGACAGGATGGAAAAGGGTGGCACGTTATCTGACCCGACCACAGCCCGTGATCTCCCTTGAGGATGCGACACTCCCGAGCCTGATTTGTGCAGAGCCTCTATTGCTTTGGGAGCGCTTAGGCATACCATTATCCAGTTTATACAAAGCGCACACAAACAGGTTATACAAACCGCGCAGCGCTCCATGAAGGTGATGCCTGGCCATGCCCGATCCATGAAGGTGATGCCTGGCCATGCTCGATCCATGAAGGTGATGCCTGGCCATGCCCGATCCATGAAGGTGATGCCTGGCCATGCCCGATCCATGAAGGTGATGCCTGGCCATGCCCGATCTGCCCGATCTCCAACAGTGCCCCATAGGGGGTATTCAAACACGCAATCCACCCAAACCCTGGTTCCACCCAAACCTTGGTTCCACCTAAACCCTAGTTCCACCCCGCAAAGGAGATACACAGAAAGTCCGATGTACCCAACAGCCAATCGTATTCATCACGCATGGCAGGACGGTCTTGCCCTAGCTGCGCGTGTCCACGTTTCCGCGCGAGGCTGCCGCAACCTCTAACACGATGGTAGGAGGGGCCGGGGCGCCAGACCTTGCTGCCGGAGGACTCTTCGATGTTCTTCAGCAGCGCCGCGCTCCTCGCCGCAGCCTCCGCATTCGCATCGATATGAGCGTCCTTCTCCACCTCTTCATCCTCACCTGCGCCCCAGCCCTAACCCCACCAACCTCGTCCTACACGCTGCACCTGCTCGGCCCCAATACCAACACCTTGATACTGCCTTGGCACTCAAGCGCCAACGCCTTGATCATGCCTCCAGCCCTCACCCCAACACCCTACACCTCCCGTGGCGCCCCAGCTCCAGCGCCGCGGCCCTGGCACTCCTGTGACGCCCCAGCTCTAACGTCACCGCCTTGATGCTGCTATGGCGCCCGAGTCCTCACGCCGCCGCCTCAGAACTGTCATGGCACCAGAGCTTGCCGGAAGCTGGCATGCCACCCAACCCTAACACCATCGCCCTGAATCCGCCCTGGAGCCCTAGCTCTGCTGCCAGCGCTGTGTAACTGCCGTGGCCCTGACGACGTGCGTCACACTTTGGCAGACTTGGGCCCCCCAGAGCATGCACTCTCAGAAAGCTGCGGGCCTGTCCTAAGAGGCGCTCCATACTCACATTCATGAAGACTCATGCCCCCCACACCCATACTCAGGAAGACCTATGCCCCCCACACCCATACTCAGGAAACCCATGCCCCCACATCCATACCAGGAAGACCCATGCCCTCACACCCATACTCAGGAAGACGCATGCCCCCCACACCCATACTCAGGACAACTCATGCCCCCACATCCATACTCAGGAAGACTCATACCACACCCACCATGAAGGATGCCCCCACACCCATACTCAGGAAGACCCACCCCCACACACCCATACTCAGGCCACACCTATGCCCCCCACACCCATACCAGGAAGACCCATGCCCCCACACCCATACTCAGAAAAGCTCATGCCCCCACACCCATACCAGGAAGACCCATGCCCCCACACCCATACCTCAGGAAGACCTATACCCCCACACCCATACTCAGGAAGACCCATGCCCCCCACACCCATACTCAGGACGACCCATGCCCCACACCCATACTCAGGAAGACCCATGCCCCCCCACACCCATACTCAGGAAGACTCATACCCCCACACCCATACTCAGGAAGACCATGCCTCCCTCACACCCATACTCAGGAAGACCCATGCCCCCCACACCCATACAGGAAGACCCATGCCCCCACACCTATACTCAGGAGGACCATGCCCCCGCACCCATACTCAGGAAGACCCATGCCCCCACACCCATACTCAGGAAGACGATGCTCCCCACACCCACAGGAAGACCATCCCCCACACCCATACTCAGGAAGACTCATGCCCCCCACACCCATACTCAGCAGAAACAACCACACTAAGCAAGCTTTAGGCTCGCGCGAGGGCACGACCCATTTTCAGGAAGCTTCGTGTTGGCCCGAGGACATGGTCCACAAGTATGGGAGAGGCCAGGTTTTGAGGGGAAAGCGGTGCAACACGCTTCGGCATGTTTCAGAGGGCCGACGAGGAGAAGCGGAGATAGCGGAAACCCCGCAAGTCTAATAATGGCAAACTTGGTGAAACAGACGAAGGTGGGGCACTATGTGATGCGAACCGACGGTCCACCTGATGCTTCCTTGTCTTCGCTGACACTCACAGTGATCTCGGCGTCCTGTTGTTCCCTACGAAAACCCAAAGGATGCCCTCCTTCATCAGACGCTCCTCCGATACGGAAGAGAAACTGAAATTAAAGCTTCGCGTTCAACGCAGTAATCCCAGTCGCAGATTGGCTACGAATCCTTTTTGGGGTAGCCAAATTCGCACTGCTAAGGACGAGGAAGGTTTTAGGCGCAAGTGCTCCAAAAGTTACGAGCAGTATTCCGGCTCCCCGCCAGGCTGCTACCGACTGCGCGCACGTCGGACTCAACGAGCGCAATAGCTGGGCACACAGAGTCTCGTACCCGGTCACGTCGATCTCTTCTTCGGTGGCCTGTACTACCTCAGACGATTCCTTCTCCGACTGCACACAGTGTCAAAGCGCTCGTGCGCTGAGTGCCACGGAGCCGTATGCACCTTGGGGTGCTCCCGGTAAGCGAGAAAGCGGGGAACTTCGGAAAAGCCGAAACAAGGGTGGTAACACGCTTACCACGAGCGGGATGTTCAGCAAATAATTGTTGCAGAAATATGCGGAAAAGCACTTCAGCGCAAAGCGAATGGTAAGGTGCAAAGGCACACCTGCATGTGCGTTCGCATATCTTCATCTTCGAAACCTGCATCGGGGTGCAAAGCTGAAACGGAGGCAGAAACGGGGGAAGAGAGGAAGGTGGCGCATAGTCCTTGCGAAAATGACTTATCGAGACGAATTTGAAGGGCAAGAATGCGGTTGGCACCAAGGGCCGAAAATCAGAGCAACGCTGGGGGGGATACTTGGGACATGCGATTCGAAGCATTCGTTGTGGCAAAAAGAAAATCGGTATTTGTTCTGGCGAGTTGGGTGCAGGAACTAGTTAAGCTGCACGTTCGCAGTCTTCGGGAAAGGCGTTGTTGACACAGCGAGCACTCGGTATAAAGGAAAAGGTGGGGATTGAGACGCGGGTACCTACCAGATATATGATTTCCGTGAGGCCTCATGTATACCGAACCCACAGCGAGCAATAAGAGACCCGCGTAAATAATGTACTTCTTCCTGGCAGGTGTTCACGCAGAGCAGACACGTGAGTCAGCGGGCACCCGCCTCAAGATACAGGACTGAATCATCTAGAGTGGCCTCGTTCTTACCAGGCGCCAGAGGATGGAGGCGTTCTCCGAATTAAACGTCGGGGAGGCATTGCCGATGCGATAATGCGGCACTTCTGGGGAAATAGTTCTCTGCGCTTCAGATCCCCGCGTCGATGTTTGCGGAAAGCGAACGTTATCTCGTGAAAACAGTGTTCTTTGAGAGTTCACAATCCGACACACGTCAGAATCCGAGTTGGTGTCTGTTGCTTTCAACCTTTTCAACAGCTGTCAATGTTGCTCTTGAACGATTCGAAGCCGACCAGCAAAGCCGAAGGGAAGCGAAGCCGAACGGAAGCGATCTTTCGTCGATGACCCGATCGCAATCGGATCGACGAGCGCTGGCGATGCGATAGTGTGAAAAGGTCATTTTATTTACCATTTCCATTTTTATTTTACAACCATCTACTACTACTGTCCTCTATCGCTATCGGTATCGTATGTGACACTACTATCACTACCGAGCGACGGACGGGAGGCGGATCCTCTCGTCTGGCTGAGACCAGAGCCTCCAGACGGATTTTTAAAACTTTTTAAGGATTTTTTATTTTTCTGTACTAGACCGGAGGCTCGTAAACTCTGGTCTCAGCCAGGGTAGGAGGCGGAGTACTCTGGCTGAGACCAGAGTTTACGAGCTGCGGCCGCTGCGCGGCCGATCGCGATTTTCGACACGACAAGAATGGAAAGCAGCTCGTAAACTCCTCCGGTGTAATACAGAAAAATAAAAAATCCCGAAAAAGTGAAAAAAATCGCGTCCGGAGGCTCGTGGTCTCAGCCAGAGTAGAGGCGGAGGTATGAACTAAAGATCCTAGATCTAGGATGACATCTTTATCTCCTGTCTTCTTTGTCAAGACTGTTGCTTCAGACTTTTTTACTCTAGGGGCACCCGATTGACAGATGGATATTGTTACACTGAACTCATGAACTATTGAAATTTGGGACTGTAACACTCGATTGGAGTGTACTGTTATTCTGGCGTCGCGAATACGGTGTATTGGTTTTAATCGTTGCAAGGAAACGCTGTAAAAGCCGGGACTTTCGCACAGGTTTTGGGTGAAATCAATGCTGCAGAACCCGCGTTCCATCTTTACGGTATGCGTGGAAGTCCCAAATTAATGATAAAAAACTGCGATATTGCGATATCGGAGCGAGGGGGGGGGGTGCTGCTCATTTTCCACTCGTTTGCGACGTTTTCTGCATCTCTGTTGTGAACACCTTCCTGCCACAGAGTTCAGAAGTTCTTGAGAGACCAGACCCTGACGACGCTAGCCCCGCTGTGACATGCCGCAGGATGTCGCAATGATAACCCACATAGACATGCATACCAAATTTACAGCCTCAAAATTCAAGGTTGGACTTACTTCTAGTTATACTTGAACGCGCTGCGTTTGCCCCGTGCAGTTCATCCCGCTTTGCTTGAGCTGCGCTGCGACACTTTGCGCACTCTCATCAGAACGAAAAACAGTCGGAATCCTTGCGCGCATACTCGTAGGCAGTATTCGAAGTTACGTCCCAGCTTTAGCTCTCTTTCTGCTGTCGAAGTTTTCCGTTCCTGCACTCAACAACGGGAAAGGTTCCTTGCACGGAAGCGACATAACGTTTCTCTTTCCCTCGAAAGCACGGTGATATCTCACGCCTCAACTTTACGTTTTCGAGTACAAACGCAGAACTTGTGGGGCAGGCGGATCGCCAGATGTCTGTGCTAATTTGATCTCGACGTCTTGAACATCGTCGTGTACGGCCGAGAAGGTTAGACTGACGTCTGTAACGATTCCAGTGACCGTACACAACCCTAAAGCGTCGAATTACCCTCCAACTCAGTTTTCAACCTTTCAAGAGTGATTGAATTGCGCACCACGACCAAATGTGACACCTGTAAGCTGCGCGGCGCGGTCCCTTTTCTCTCCGGATAGCGCTCGCACTTGCCCCAGTTCCTTCGCCTTGGCGCACAACGCGTTGTTTGAACCGTTGACGCGTGCGCTAAGCCGAAGTGCGGCCTTGCTCACCAGGTCAATATCTTGGCATCATTACCTCTGTATTTCTCGCATCATCTTCTTCCCGCAGTACGGATGTCCAAGCGTCCTCGAACAGACTCGCCTCTCGCGGAACCGTCGAGACTTACTGTTGGAGAACCCCACATAAGTTTACCGCAACCTCAAACCGCACCCAGACTGAACCTCCACCACTTGCCTATTGGAGTCGGCGTGATCATCCTCGAGGAGCTCGGACTCCCCAAGCTGCTGATACTGTGCTGCGTATCGCGCGCTCTGTGCGAGTGGACTCGCGAATGCTTGCCACAGCTGATGACACTGCGGTGCGTAGAGACACGCGGGGGGGACACGATAGCGGAGGCGCGGCTGAGAGAGTGCCTGGAGAGGCACCGCATGACACGTGTACGCCGCATCGAGTTGCACGTCGGGACAGCCGACCTTCCGGCTGCGGCGCCCTTTCTTGGGACGCTGGTGTTCCCCTTATGCCCGCGACTCCAGCATCTGGATGTGCACGGTTGCCAAGGCATAAGGGAAGCATCGATCAACGCCCTTGCCGAGAACTGCCCGCTCCTGCAGCATCTGGACGTGCACGGCTGCGTCGGTGTCAAGGATGCATCGCTCCCGGCAGTGGCGAAGGGCTGCCCCCGCTTGCAGGAGCTGTTCGCAGACTACTGCCCGGGAGTCACAGACGTCTCCATCCGCGCGGTGGCGGAGGGCTGTCCCGACTTGCGGCGGCTCGGGGTGGGAGGCTGCGAAGGAGTGACGGACGCCTCCGTTCGGGCGGTGGCCGAGCGCTGCCCCGAACTGCGGCAGCTCGGGGTGGGAGGCTGCGAAGGCGTGACGGATGTGTCCATCCGGGCAGTGGCCGAGCACTGCTCGCATTTGCAGTATCTGGACATCGCGTGTTGCAGGAGGGTGACAGACATGTCCGTTCAAGTTGTGGCAGAGTGCTGCCCAGATCTTAGGGAGCTAGATGCTTTCGGATGCGGCGAGGTGACGGACGCTTCTATCCAGTATCTGGGGGAGCTCTGCCCAGAACTGCAGTATCTGGATGTGCACGGTTGTCGGAGGGTGACGTGCAAGTCCATCCGGATTGTGGGCGAGCACTGCAGGAAGTTGCGTTACTTGGATGTGCATGATTGTGTTGGCGTGACGGACGACGCTGTGCAGGAGCTGGGGAAGCACTGCGCTAAGCTCCAGCATCTTTGTGTGCGTGAATCCAAGTTCGTGACGGATGCATCCATTCGAATAGTCGCTGAGAAATGCCCAGAGCTACGACATTTGGACGTGCTGAACTGCGAGGGTGTTACGGATGTGTCGATACGTGCAGTTGGTAGCCATTCTGCGTGGTTGCAGTACCTGGATGTGGGGAGCTGTGGGGGCGTCACAGACGCATCCGTCCGAATAATAGGAGAGTGCTGCCGTCAGATGCTTCATCTCGATGTGCATGGATGCCGCGGAGTGACGGATTCATCGATACAAGCGGTCGCATTATACTGCCCTCGGTTGATATACCTGTGCGTTCAGGACTGTGAGGCCATTACCGATGCCTCGTTGCGGCTTGTAGGGGAGGGCTGCCCTCGGTTAGAGTATCTGGACGTGAAGGGCTGCATAGCTGTCACGGATAACTCGGTGATGATTGTGGGTACCCACTGTTGTCAGCTTGAATATCTTGATGTTGCTGGGTGTGGAGGTGTGACAGACGAGTCCCTGAGGCTAATAGGTCGTCGGTGCCCTCTTCTCAAGGAACTAAATGTTTCATCATGTCGGAACATGACAGATGCATCGATACAATTTGTGGTGGATAATTGCCCCTTGTTGGATATTTTGTTGTGCCATGACACTCAGGGCGTCACCACACCAGGATTTCAGAGGCTTAACCGTATCTACGTACGATGACAACACCGCTTCTTAAATCCTCCATGTGATATTTCTTGTCATGTAGGTAAATGCTTTGGTCTTTAAGCAGCATGCATTGTGTATTTGCTGCGCCACACACATTAGTCATGTAAACGATTCGGATGGCATACGGTTGCATGCCTTCTCTGTGCAGACCCTTTCGTTGCTGTAATTCAACGCTGTTTAACGGGGCCTTTTTAGTACGGTAAAGTGCAACATGTTTGTGTTCAGCAAACATTGGCATCGTCCCGTTGAGGATGACTGAGTGAGATAAACAATAACTCGATGAAAGTGAAAGTGTGCGCAGCTTTGATCGTAGCATCAGGCTTTTCAAACGTGTACACATTGATACGCCTTTGATGACGATTGATGGCTTCCCCGCTGTATATCTATCAATCGTCGTTGCGATACACACAACTTCCAGGCAGTAAGTGGCTTCGACCCCCGACCCCATGGCGAATGGCTGCATACCTCGTCATGTCTGGTGTAAGACATGCGTATAGACGGCCGAAGACATGCGCAGAGCGAGCTGCAGGTGTCGATACAGACCTCGATAATATAGATTAACACTCCATCATAAAAAGTTGTAGTTGAGACATATCTTATTTCATATTGTTAAGTCATTATATTCGCACCGAAGGTGCATCTATTCCTCTCGTCCGAAAATGGAAAAAGAAAAAACACACACACACACACACTAATTTCCACATCCTATAAATCATATAACACATCACATGTATGTTCCATATTTAAGACAATATGTTTTTCAAACACGTCGTCCAATCAAACCGATTCTATCATATTACTGCATTTTTCGATCTAACCGCTTTTATGCAACGGACATTCGACGAATGCCGCCAAGTCATCCTTTCCTCACACTTTTAGTCGCTGTAGACATCGCGCTCCCGTCGTCGCAGCCCAGCCACGAGACAGACCTCAGATCGAGATACCCACATCGCGATCGAATGGTAAAGCGAGCGCGAGCGGAGCGGCGGGGGCGGAGCCCCCGCGACGCGACGCGGGAGCGACGAGTGGGCTTCGCTGTTATAATAATGTTTTTACACCTTCGATGCGTCGGCTGGGAGTGTAACAGGGAGCGCTTCAGCATGCGAGCAGCGTTCATGATTTATGACAGTGCACAATCGACAAATGATTGAGGCGCAGTCGCCTAGATTGTGTCACATATATGCTAGCGTAAGCGCTCATACAGAGTGCCCATTTTTTGTAAGTAGTGATTGTCGTAAGTAACGTTAGGTAACCGGTATCGATCGCAGTTTCGTCTCGCGCCCAGTAAGTATATCAAGTGTTTCCCGAACTATTTGTATATATGGTATATCAATTCGAAAATCATCCGCGCGCGACCGCCGCCACCCGAATCAGGCGGAGCGCCCAGGCGCATCATCTACCCATGCGTCTTTTGTTCGCCAATCATGGCCCGAAGCAGCGAATAGTAGCGTGGAATGCCACAATAGATAAAGCACTGTATTTATAAGATATATTCACTGAAGAAGATATCGTCTATAATATATATCCACTGCATCACTAAGGCATGCATCATGTCATTGGATAGAGATACGCGACATAGTTTATCATTTGGACTGGGTGAAATACCTAAACCGAACGCGCGTTCGGTCGGTCGGTGACTATAGCACTACGGTATAGTCACGTTTGTCATAACAGACTCTTGAGGTCTAGCACAGGGTCCTGCACCGCCCCGTGGGACTCCAGGTCAGGACTGCCTAGATAGATTTTTGTATGAATCACTCTTTCCCCGCGGGTTCGTTGACACTCCGGTAGATAGCATGAGGGGGGGCATGATAAATTGTGGCATCGATTTATCCGTTATATCATGATGACTGTGACACGTGTGCACGCGTGACGTTTTCCGCGTACCGATGCTGGCCCATTTCGAGCTTTCGATAATAATGTAACATTTACGCTGAGAATCATGACAAAGTCATTAGTCCGCTGTAATCCTGCAAGCAGGCAACTGAAGAACAGAGGGAGCTGGAATCATCCTCATAGCGCACCCCGAAGGGCTCATCTAGGTCATATCAGCCTAGGAGACCGCGGCAAGGCAAAACTACGCAGAGCGCTAAAAAGGCCGTGCCGGCGGAGAAGCAGCAGTGGAGGTGGAGGTGGAGCGAGGCTGCATCTGTGATGGAAAAAAGGGGCGAAAGCGAGGCGGAGGAGGGATGGTGGTGGCGGGTCGGGAAGGTGGGGGTGGAGGGAGCTGAGTGTGGGGTAGGGGAAGGGGGGGAGGGGGGAGGGGCTCCTACCAAAAGATGGGGGAGGTGTAAATCAAGAAATCGTCTCGAGGAGGAGAAGGAGTGGAGATGAAAATCATTCAGGGGAGGTTAGTAAAGACATGTTTGCTCTTTCAACAGCTTCGCCATGTACACAAGACCGTGACGAGGGATGGCGCAGGGCCATCTGGCCACGCGCCGCGACCAGTAACAGCGTCAGCTTCACTGCGGCTGATACATCAGACGTGGCCCGAGGGACACTTCGACCCTCAGAAACAGGAGTACCAGCCGTCGGTGTTCCAGGGCACTTACCAAGCTGAGTCTGACACCAACAGCGAGAACACCGCGCAGGAGTCTACTTGGCTGGACCCGGTTCATATTGCGGAGCTGGCACAACGGGATGGGCAGACTGTCTTCCTTGTCCCGTACCGATATCAGCGAGGCCAGGTGCAACTCATGTTGGGGAAGCCCTACGCGGAGCGTGGGAAGGGACTGCGCACATGCGAGCTCAGTAGCAAGCTGATGCACCGCTACGCCTCCTCTGCGGCGGTGGGACAGCGAGGTGAGTACTTGCCCCTGGGAGAGCAGTCAGCCGGCTGCAGTGGCGGACTCTTGGGCACCATACGGCAGCATGTGGCGGACATCTGCACGGGTGAGGACCTGACCGAGCTGGCCAAGCTCCACCTGATTGACGGCCCGCAGCAGGTCACGCTGCGTGTAATCAGGACTAGAGCCACACCTCGTTCCAAAGCAGTGTACTATCTCTGTGAGGCTCATGGCTTTTATCACGCACGCGGCTCCTATGGCGTCGCGTTCACATTGGTGTACCTGGCCTCCGTTACGCGCAAGTTCGACATGTGCTCTTGGGTGACATGGGAAAGGTCCGCGGTGATGCACAAGGCCCCTCTGTCTGCACTCGTGGCTCACGTAGGGCCTGCGTTGCGTGCTGAACACGAGCGCACTGAAGATTTGCGTGCACATCTGGCACGCACGTTCATGGACGACCTGACAACCCGCACTCGGACGCCGTCGCCGTTGTCAGCGCGTGCTTCCTCAGCAGAGCTCTCCGCTTCGACAGGGTACACCGTAGCGCATGGCGCGAGAGGCAACGAGATGGCGGAAGAGGTGATCGACAGCGCCGCTCAGAAGAGGATTGAAGCCATCATCAGAGGGGCCGAAGAGGCCACCGAGGTATTGGTGAGGCGGCGGAGCTCCGCCAGCGCAGGGGCCAGAATGGGGCGCTACACAACCAGCGAGGCCAGTCATGACGACCATCACGGCACTCGCGGGCAGCAGCTGGTGAACAAGGATGTCGCCATTGGCACATCCAGGGGAGGAATGTCCACCGACGGGCCTCGTGGAAGAGACGAAGAGGGACATGGTGGCCGAGCGCCGCTCAGCGGTAGGCTATTTAATTTAGAATATGTTCCCATGATTTTAGAATAACCCGGTTTCATGATGATTTTAGAATAAGTTTTCTTGATGTCATCCGGCTATGACCGGTGCATGCATCCATGACGCTGTACTGTACCTGTTGAGCTATCGCCATGCCATGCGAAATATTACACTGAAGAGTTGTCTTGCCGTAATGTCCATATGTCCGAATGGAACCAAAAACCGTTCGATTAAAATCGAACGGTTTTTGGCTCCATTCGGAAAGATTCACGGCCGTGAATCTAAAAGTCACGGCCGTGAATAACAGGGATATATGACTTTTATTATTTGCCATCTTTGCCACAATAGACACTCACGGCGTGTTCTGCTTGAAACAAAGTAAGTAACTTGAAGCCTTGAGCTTCAAGTAACTCAAAGATATGTATCTTGGCAGTATATGTGCCAAGTTTCGTGCTCTAGGACGCACGGGAAGCCCTCGAACAGACTATTGGGGATAGGTGAACCAGTATGCATGTTTTTAGACGGTGTTTTTCTGTTACTATTCTCGGTTTATAGACGACGGGTGACCTGCCACGTCATCATAACGCGCAGTATAATGCAGACACGTGGCAGCCACGTAGGTTGCGGTATGCGTTTATGCGGTACGGTATGCCTTCATTATGCGGTTTGCCATTGTGGTTCGAGTGATCATCGAGCAATCAACGGAGAGAGATATCTTTTTTGGATTGGGTGTGTTCATAAACACAAGCCCCGCGTCAAAAACGCGGCTATACAACTATCATCACACGGGTATTGTTGCATGAACGGTGTATATTCGTTTAATTACAAGTAGAATGTTTGCTAGTGTTAGTAGTGTTACAATATATATATGTCGCAAAAGCCATAAGTCAGCTGGTCGTACAACATATCATAGCGTTACTATTACATTGCAAAGTACGTAAGTTGCTACCAGGCAAGCGATCTCGAATTAGTTCATTCCACGCCTTTCAGACGCCGGAAAGTAATGGTCTACTAATCTATCAGCTCCCAGTATACTCCGTCTTCGTCGTCCATTGCTTCCTCGCACATGAATATTTCGTAAGAACAACGCATACACGCGAAATGTTCGGTATGCTCATTTATCGCAACAAGATGCGAACCAACATTAAACCATATGCGAACGTTTGCAGGAAGGTCACAATAATCGCATTTCATGACGAGTTTGCCTGAGCGTGGTCAGTTGTTAGTTGCTAGTGTCAAGCTGGGGTGGCACGATGGTGAGCGTAAGCAGCAAATGAAGGCTAAGTAAGAGGTATTGAGCTTTATACCTGCTCAACTAAGGCAATCGCAACTGATACAGTACTCGTCGAAAGGTGTCGTTTCGTCATTCTGGTACCAACAGACCAATAGGCGTACAACGTCGACTGGAATAACCATTAATCGCGGAGTCATCCACGCTTCACCCCGTGCATATTCAGCGCGATCGGGATAGCGTTCCGGCTCTACCAATTCAAAAACCAGATAAAACCGAGTTCGTCGGGTAAAGCGCCACATAGCCATTATCAGATCATGCCTGTGAGGCATCGGCGGGCGGCGGACAGGGCGGTTTGCCATCGTTGTCAAAGTCCACTGGGGCAAATTGCATTCGGGGCATGGCATGTGCACCATCACATGGCGATGAATGGCATCTACATCGATACTGGCACGATTCCGATGCACACCAAACCTTAACACTGGAGGCATCACGAGTTTGCAGAGGCGCGTCGCTCACTCTCTGGTAGGAGGTGGCTGGGGTGGCACGAAGGTGAGCGTAAGCAGCAAATGAAGGCTAAGTAAGAGGTATTGAGCTTTTATACCTTAGTCGGAGTCGGACAGCAACTGTGGGACTTCGGTATCCTGCCAGAACTCGCAATCCGCGCCAATCTTGGGCCAACATTTGTCCGCGCCAATCTTATATTGGCCAATCTTATCTTGGCCAATCTTGTGATTGTTGGTTTCATCCTATTGGTTTGCGGCATTTACCTTGAGAGGCCCAAGCCCTCCTTGGCAATATTTAAATCGCTTGAGGCCTTTAGGAGGATCATTTTCCATTTCTTCCTGGAAGACACACCGCTTCATCTTTGCATTATCAAGAATGGCGGATACCCATTACGTCCTGTTTGGGATTGTTCTTCCTTACATTCGGAAAATGCGTCAATTGCGTGAGGAATACTTTGTGCAGGCATGGGTCGAAGAACGTTTTTGTGGGCGTTGGAAGAACAAGTTTTGACGTTTTCGGGCATGTTTGGTGATGTTTGGATGCCTGTAACTTTGGCTCACTATTTCTATGAATTACGTGATCTGCTCGAAGTCGATTGGGGGATGTTCGTGATTGGGGAAATTTCTTGCAGATATTCCCTACCTCCAACTTTGAAGCCCCATATTACGACGATGAAGGGTTCCATTGGCAAGGACCTGGCATGTCAAACAACTTCAGATTCCGGCTAGACTACATCGATTTCGACGACTTCAAAAAACGATGGCTTCGTGAATATCATTGGGCCTGGTACAACGGCTTTTACAACGAGCATGCAGATCCTCAATGGATCTACCCGTCGCGGTACGAGTTGTCTATGAGGCCTGCCTGCAGTCGATGCCGACGCGTTGATATGGATCTTACCCGTATTGGCGACGGGTACATCTGCACTGACCTTGTCGACCGTCGGCGGATGACTCGTCTTGATTTGAATTGATGGTCGAATCTCAATCGGTGGCTTTAGCCACCACCCATCTATTCTAGAAAACAATTCTTCTCGATGCGGGCAACAAAAATATCATAAGTCACGTGTTTGGTACAAGCAATGGTATAAGAACCCCGATCTTCACATTTTTTATAATCATTGTATGTTACATTATTACATTATTACATTATTACATTATTACATTATTACATTATTACATTATTCAAGAACTGTGCTTTGAGAACCGCAATCATGGCAACAAGCCCAGGTGTATAAGCGAGCATAAAATATATTGTCATCTCCATCATAGGTAACTTGATTGCGAAATCAGCCGTTGCACCAGGCCATGATCGCTTGCAACGACACGGAAACTTAGGTCCCATATTATATAGATTTCGCACTTGTCGGGCACATCCGTGTAGACGGTCAGCGATTGTAATTCTTCACGTCTAGTCGAAGGTGTTGTCAGTAAGACCTCGATTGTGCTTCGTAATGCTAGCAACACTTCTATAGGTGACCTCTGTGCCGCATCTGAAAAGGAGAAAGTGGCCGTGGGCTGTCATCACACGGGTGGCTCTCAGAATGGTAGGAGGTGGCCGGGGTGGCACGATGGTGAGCGAAAGCAAGAAATGAAGGCTGTGTAAGAGGTATTGAGCTTTATGTATACCTTAGTCGGAGTCGGAGGACAGCAACTCTGGGATTTCGGTATCATCGGTATCCTGCCTGAACTCGCAACTCGCGCGGTCGACACATATGTATCGATGTGGGTAAGTCACTCGCATAACAAGTGAATCTGACCTTCCGCAATCAGCGCAACAGGGCCGGTCGTATTCACGATCATAGACGAATTCGTTACCATCAGCGTCATAGTCATGGAGGTTGCGAAACCAACCGTTGCACCAGGCCCAATGGTGATCATATAACCACCGTCGGTGGAGTTCGTTAAAACTGCGATACAAATTCATACCGGAAATCCACCTAGTCCGATTAAAGTAGGACGCCTCATTGACTCTCAAGCCGCCGACGTCGTCGTTCACAATTCTCCGAGGATGAAAAAAAAACCGCGCAAGTGTCACAGGAAACACAATGATTTCTGAGGTAAATGTGCCAGGGATATCGGGGCATGTAATGCGTACTCGTGTTTCAAGGGCCCACAGAAATCGTTCTTCTACCCATGCGTGCAAAAAGCATTCCTCGCGGGAACGGCGTCTTTCCCGGATGGCGGGAAGCACAAAACGGAAAAGGACAATGTAGTAGTCTGGCATCTGGGTGTGTCGCTCACCGGTAGGAGGTGGGGTCTATCGTGAGCGAAAGCGAGAAATGAATGCTGATGAAGATATAGGCAGGCTTTATAATGCGTGACATTTTACAAACCAACGTAAGACATGTTACATAAAAAGTACAAATCTCACCCTACTATTGTCAAAAGGTCATCTCACAATGACACAACCTCGTTGCATATCGAAGTCTATGTGTTATTCTTATTGTTATTATTCTACGTGTGCCTCTTCAAAGTAGCCAATGCACCGCGATGTGTGTGCGAGGAGCTTGGTGTCATCATCTGCGGGCACACAGAATTCACAGGTGGATAAGAATTTGTGGCTAGGATGATAGCAAGGCAATCCTGCTCAAGAAAGAAAGAAACAAAGAAACAAAGAAACATATACCTGGTCATCAATCGAGATTGTCGGGGTGAAATTTCGGGTGACTCTGCAGTTTTAACAGATGGCGGCCAAGGCGTGTCAGACGAAAACGGGGACGGATTGGTTCTAA
The DNA here is from genome assembly GCA_001247695.2 of Cymbomonas tetramitiformis. Classification (NCBI taxonomy): domain Eukaryota; kingdom Viridiplantae; phylum Chlorophyta; class Pyramimonadophyceae; order Pyramimonadales; family Pyramimonadaceae; genus Cymbomonas; species Cymbomonas tetramitiformis. The sequence continues at coordinate 1,153 of LGRX02010246.1, read as the reverse complement.
CTCCAAGGCTCGACGCCACACGGGGTCGTGCCTCTCATGAAAATGTTTATGCCATAAATCGTTCCTCCGATTCTTGTCCTCCCAAAGGTCAAAATACTTCCTCATACACTCTGGTCATTCGCCGTTTCTCATTCTAGCAACTGAATACCTTTGCGCTTGCCTTCTCCTATCGTACCTCGCACGGATGAAGGGCAGGACAATAAAAAACAAAACATGTTTCGGATCGACCGTCAGGTTGATTCGCTGAGCGTCCATGTTCTTTGAATGTTGGTAGGAGGTGGGTGGATGGTGAGCGTAAGCAAAAAATGAACAGGGATGCCGTGAAAGCAAGTTTTATATGACCATGCAGACATGTGGTGTTTGTTCCATCCATGTGATACGCGTTCCCAAGGATTCCTTGGGCGTCCGAACAATCTGAGTGCAAGGAAAATGAACTAGGTAAAATGAGTGCAAGGAAATCAAACGTGGTAATACCACGATAGTTCAACATTAGATATTCACAATATATACTATTGTTTTACAACTTCTATATACAAGTTCATCGGACTGATCGAGTTATTCACACATCTGGTCGTCATCTATCATCGGACAAGGACGACAAAGAGGCTTCCTCGTCCGAACTCTCACCCTCTTCAGCCTCCGCGTTCTCTTTATCCTCTTTATCCTCTTTATCCTCTAATGGCATGATTGCGTCGCGCAGTAAGAGTTTGGGTGTTCTATGCTGGGGCGGCTCAAAGCTCTTTGACATGTCGCTGGCGATGACTCGTTTGACCAACAAGTCATATTGCTCACCCGGGATCCATCGCTGCGTGCTTGCATTGATCTTTCGGCGCTCCTCTTCCGTGTCCCAGTCCCATGCTACTAATACTTCGCTTGGTGTATATGGCGCCACCTGCTTGGTACGTTGATGCAGCCGGAAACTTTCAGGTTTCGATGCCTTCTCCTTCGAAAGCCGGGAGTCTGCATTCTGGGCCTCCTTTTGGGAGGCGCTAGTGAGCTTAAATGTACCACAAGTCAACCACCGCAAACATTTTTCTCCTGCACCAGAAAGAAGATAAAAGAGATATTAGATTGACATAAAACGTTGTGATATTAAAAGCAGGTTGCGCGCGCAATCACATCAACAAACATTTCTCACCTTTCTCATTTAGCA
>LGRX02010245.1:0-20876 GCA_001247695.2 Cymbomonas tetramitiformis | reverse complement strand
TCAGCAGCCGATTGGTCCGAGCAGTCAGGGATCACTGAGGCTTCTCTGCCGAGCCCCCGGTCATGGGGAAGGCGCACCTGGTGGGCAGGAGGAGGGCGCACGCCTCCGCGGCGCGGCCGTGGCGGAACATGAAGTCAAGCAGGTGCGCCGGCGCGTACGTCTGCAGCAGGTAGCGCCCCTCCTTGTACTGCGCGTCCGTGAGGTGACTGGGGGCGGCCGCGCGCTCCCCGCCACGATGCCAGCGCCTGCGCCTCGCGTCCGTGACGCTGCCGAGCTCTACGGCCTCCGAGGCCATGTCCCCAGGGAGCTGCGGGATGGGCACCGCCTCCAGCGCCTGCAGGTACGAGCTCGCGTCGAGCCCGGTGTCCTTCTGAGGGCGCCGCGTCGCCGAGCCGCTGTGCGCGATGTGTACGTACAGCTTGCGCATCGCAGCCACATCTGCCGGCGGCGCCGCCTCCAGCACCGACACCGCGCGTAGCGCCCCCGCCTGAATCCACGCCTCGCCCCCTTGCCCCGAACCCTCAATCACGCTTTGTGAGGTGCCTGTGCCAGCGATGAGGCTGCGTCGCAAACACTGAGGGGAGCAGCATTCGGTGAACGAGCGAGATGGGTCTCGCCGGGCCCGCCCCGCAGAGGCCCGCCCCTACAGCGCGCCGGCACTGCATACGGGGCCCGCCCGCCCCGCAGAGCAGAAGGCATGGCGCGAGGAGGAGGCTCTCACCTCCGCGTACGCAGCGCTCTCCGCAGTCGTGGCCTCGGCTCTGCCAGGGGTGCGAGGGGTGCTAGCCCCAGCCCCAGCTGCGCCCTGAGGAGTGTTCATGGCTGAGACCGAGGGGTGCGGGGTGTGGGCAGATGTGGATGCTCCCTGGCTCGTCCGCGGGGTGCCGGCGGCCGTTGGCAGCCCCGTGCTGTAATCCGAGGGGGTGGCGAGAGGGGCTCCAGAAGCGTCTGAGGCAGCGGGAGTCGCGGGGCAGCCGGAGGCGCCTGCGCTGCGGAACGCCTGGCGCAGCTTGGTGCGCGCGGCCGGGAGGGCGCCGATGCGCAGCAGCGAGTGGCCGTACGCCTCGTTAATCCAGTGCGCGGCGATACCGCACTTGTTCGCCACGTGGAGCGCCAGCAGGTACCGCTCGGCACCCACTAGGCGCAGGCACAGTCGCTGAGCCCCGCTCATGTCTGCCACCTCGTCCAGCGCCGCGGGAACCCCCTCCACCAGTAGGGTCTGCACCAGCTCCACCTTGCCCTGCGCCCATCATAGAATGGTGTCAGATATTTCTATCAGGGCTGTGGTCCCCCCTTCCCCCCCCTCCTCATAGCTCAAAACCCAAGGCGTTTCCCTGGGTCTCCATTGGGGGCCCACGGATCGCCCACAGGCCTGCAGGGGAGGGGGGCTGAAGTGGGGGCAGGCGGAGCGGGCTCCTGGAAGAGGCAGCGCAGAGCAGAGAGGGCTGACATGAACACGTGTCCAGGCGCGCCAGCGCGAGCGGAGGCGCCGGAAATCACCTGCAGCCAATCCACGCTTGACTCCGCCTGCCGCAGTCCGCGCGCTGTCTCCTCCCAATCTGTCGCGTGCTGTGCTGCCACACCCGCTACCCCACCCCGAACGGGCGTGGCTGTGGCAGGCGAGGGGGCAGGGGAGGGGGCAGGCGCGTGCAGATCGGCGGCCTGCCCCCACCACGTTTCAGCCCACCGCTTTGCGGCGAGCAGCGCTGGAAGCAGCGCCTCCGCCGTGACCAGCCCGCGCTGCACTTCCTCCTCCTGCGCCGCGGGGGGAAGCGCAGCGCGGGACAGATGCTTGCGGGCGAGCTCCTGGCACACCGCGGCAGCGGCGCGAGCGCTGGCCGCGGGCGAGCTGCACAGCCCCAGCAGCGCGCAGAAGAGGCTCAGGTTGGGCGTGTTCCGGTACCCAAACGCCTCCCGCACGCGCTTGTCTGCCGCCGGCTCACCCGTCAGCGTGGCCAGCTGGGCGGCGCCTGCTCCCAAGGGCACTGCGCGGACCCCAGCCCCTGGCTTGGAGGGGTTGCCAAAGAGTGTGCCCCTCGCTGGCTCAGCGACGCTGAGCGAGATGCTGGCGTGTGCAGCACCTCCTCCAGGGTGTCCGGCGCGGAAGGCGCTGGCCCGCGAGGCGTGAAGTGCTCCCGCCGGCGCCCGGGCGTCAAGGGGGGCCTCTGAGGGCTCCGATGTAGGGAATAGGGGTGCCCTGCTCAGCCAGGCTGAGACAAGTCCCGAGCCCAGGCGCTCCCTGTCTCGGCCCTAGCCCCCCCCGCCCTCTCCCCTTACACTTGGACATGCCACACCAGCACCGCCGCCACCATGATGCCACACAAGCGGGGCGACCAAGAGAGCGCTCTTCAGTGGAAGGGGCGGGGGAGGAAGTTGCAGGAGGAGGAGGAGGGTTGCAGGAGGGGGGAGGAGGTTGCAGGAGGAGGAAGAGAAGGGAGTTGCAGGAGGAGGGAGGAGGGAGTTGCAGGAGGAGGGAGGAGAGTTGCAGGAGGAGGGGAGGAGGGAGAGTTGCAGGGAGGGAGGAGGAGAGTTGCAGGAGGGCCCCAGTTGCAGGAGGGGAGGAGGAGAGTTGCAGGAGGAGGGAGGAGGAGAGTTGCAGGAGGGAGGAGGAGAGTTGCAGGAGGGGAGGAGAGTTGCGGGAGGGGAGGAGGAGAGTTGCAGGAGGGGGGAGGAGCGGCATCACATGCGACTGGAAGGTGGATACGCTGCGGATGGGAGTTGAAAGTGCTGCAAATAATAGTTGGAGGAGAAGTGAATGCGATGCGGAGGAAGCTCGAGAGCAGCCCCGTGGCCGAATGTGGAGGGGGGATCCAAAGAGGCCTGGTGCGGTAGAGAGACGCCAGGGCTGAGGCCAACACGAGCGGATACTGCCGGCTCACTAGATGATGAGGCGAGCCCTGGAACCCACTCCCTTAAGGGGGGGGTTGGGGCTAAGCACAGACGTGGAAACCTTTCCCCGGGACGCCCCGTGCTTAAAAAAACACGGAATTTCCTCGAGTCGGATGGATCTACCATGCCCTTCTCCGCAGGGTCCACAGCTCAGAGAGCTTGCTGAAGCACATGCTGCATTGTGAGGGGAGAGGGGGCAAGAAAGGGCGTGTGGGGGGAGAAGAGAAAAGAAGAGAGGGGGGAGGGAGAAAGGGGGTGGATACATCCATCGCGGGAGGGAGGGGCACCTTCCAGAGGGTCCACACCGAAGGCCATGCAGGCGTAGGCGATCAGCAGCTTGTCGTTGCGGAGCTGGGGGAACTCCCGCAGCACCCTCGCCGCGACGTCCATCTGCTGGGCCATGAGCAGCATCTCCAGGATGAGCTCCGGGCACCCCTGCAGCAGCGCACAGCACCCGGACCACACCTCCGGCAGCGTGCGCAGCACCCGCAGCCCAAGCTGCGTCTGCTCCAGCTGCGCTCGCACATCCGCGCCCAGCGGGTGCTCACGCTGATGCTTGGTGAGCAGGAAGTGCACCAGCGCCAGCCTGAGCCGCACACTCCGCTCCACGGCCACCACGCGGACCGCCACGCGCAGCCCCCCGGCGCCGAGGCCCTCCACGAAGCGCATCGCCGCCACCACACCCCCCGCCCCCCCTCCGCTGCCTGGTACCTGCCGCAGCTGCTCCCGCAAGTGCTCCACCTACACGCCCCACCCCGCACCGGCCCTCCAGGCATCACCGATTGCTTGAGCAGTGGCGCCGCGGCCCGGCAGCAGTACCCTGGCATTCCTTCCGCATCACTTCCTGCCGCGGTAGATTGGATTGCAGGAGATCCGATTCACTGGGTGGTGGGTGGTGCAGATCTTCCCCGGCCAGATCCCCCCTTGATCGACCCTCTGTGCGGCAGCTTTGCTCAATGGCGTAGACCACAAAGTGACGCGGCGAGAACGGCTGATGGCCGCATGAGTCCTCACAGCCCCGATCGCGCCAGCTCAGGCTCGCTTCCCACGACGCTCTCACGGCAGATGCACCTGGGCGGAGGTTGGCGGAGTGGACAGGCCAGGCGGAGCCCCGCAGGCGCTCCGACTGGACATCTGCGCCGCATGAAGGCTGCTGGGAGGGCGCGCACCGCCTCGAGGGAGACGGCGTGCTGGGAGAGGGCAGCCAGCAGCGGTGCTCACCTGCACCTCCTCCTGCACCGCCGGCAACAGGCTGCACTCCTGCGCCACCTCCAGCGCCACGTGGAAGGCGCGCACTGCCATGAGCCGCCGCACCAGCGTCTCCGGCTGCGACGTGTACAGCTCCTCCACCGCCTGCCACGTGCCCAGCCCGGGATCGGCGGCCAGGATCCGCGCGAAGCAGGCGAGGCGGCGCCCCCAGCCCTCCACCTGGGGCCTCAGCGGGTGGGCCTCCCCCACGTGCGCCTCGCACATCCGCAGAGCGTCCTGCACGGCTCGGCCCGCCCCCCCCTCCAGTCGCTGTCAGCGCCTTCAATCCAAACTATGGATCCTAAATGCCAACTGCCCGTGTCATCCCTCGACTGACACATCTCGATCCGTGTGTTGTAATAGAGAGATATATAATGATCTATTATGTTCAAATTGGAGTGCAACAGAATTTTTGTGGTTTCAGACTTTCAGAATCCGTGACTCCTGCTGCAGTAGAGCCGAATGACACATGTAGCTCCGTGACACAAACAGGATGTACAAGTAGCCACGAAGCGACACGCCTGTTCAGCTCTTTCCTTTTGCTCTTGCAAACAGGAACTTCACGGGTACCTACGGTACTCTGTGAGGCACACTGCAAATCCGATTTTGTAAGAATTTCTTCACCTGTTTCACCTGTAAACAGTAGAGTAGGTAGTGACTAGACCACTAGGTTGTACGACGGCGATCGAACGGCGACAGGAGATCTGACAGCGAAGTCGCGGGGACGGCGTTACGACTTCAAACGACGGCTTCACATCGGCTACGGCAGTACGATTGACTTCACTGTGACTCCTTTGAGGGAGAGGAATGGCTGGAACTGCGAAGGGCAAGTCTACAGAGGATTTCCCTCCCCTCCCGGGGAAGCCAGACATCGGGCAGGCTTCCCCTTCCCCGGCAGCACAGTCCACTCAGGACGTGCTGATGCAACAAATTCTGATCATGCAAAAGCAGCAAGGGGAGCTGCTTGAGATGCAGAGGCAGCAGGCAGACGAGCATCGCCTGCTGCGTGATGAGCTTCAACGACAAGCACAAATCAACGTGGAGTTGGAGGCGAAGGTGGCAGCGAAGCCTGGGACTTCTGACCCGGACACCGTAGCCAAGACCGCCGAGCAACTTCTGGAGAGAAGGAGGAAGCTGGCGTACGTGCCAGCAGCCTCAATCAACCCATTCCCGCCGCGGCCGGCTACGCTGACATCGAGAATGCCGCAGTTGTACGACCTGCACGGCAACAAAACGTACGATGCTCTCTCCAAGAAGTCCAACTCTTCAATGAAGTACGAGTGCCTGGTTCTGGCTCCAGCACTGTCTTATTTGCACGACGTGGTGAACGAATGCAACGAGACGTTGGACGCGAATGAGGACTGCGATTTGTCGAACAGCGAGTGGCAGAGACGTTTCCACGCAGTTACCAACTCGGTGCACGGCGTGTACGCGTTACTGTGCAATAGGTGGACGATGCTGGAACTGCGCGGGCAGCTGGAGCAGGAGCCTGGTTCTTCACAGCGGGGAGGATCGGACGCTCTACGTGCAAAGCTGCAGTTCGTGGAGGACAGAGTCTACCAGGCAGCAGACGGCGTGGTGGCAGATGAGGTGTTGCAGCAGTGGCTGAGCGACTTCGACAAGAACCGCGGCAAGGCGATGCTGAGCCTTACGTCGAAAAATGCAGCGAACGCGGAAACGCGGGTTGTGAATCCACGAGACCGAGACCAGCGCTGGAAGGAACGTAAGAAGTACGAGGAGAAGGACGGTAAGAAGCCTACCGAAAAAGGCGGCAAGGGCCGGGGCGGAAAGCCCGCGGCCGATGTGTGATGTGCGTGCCGCCACCCCGTCCAGCGCAACAGCCCTCTCCGGGCGCTGGGCGGGGGAAACTCACCGTGCAACAGCAGGTGAGACAGCGGAGGGGAGCATGGCGCGCGGCGGGCGCCAGTTCCGAGGTGATGCAATGGATTACTCACGGGGTGAAGTTGAGGTGGAAGCGCGGGCCTCCGCCTCCGTTCGACCACGGGGTGTCACTGAGGGATGCTACGCGGCAGCAGCAGGTGTGGCTGGACGCGGAGAAGGAAAGGCTGCTACAGAACGGTGCCTGGACGAGAGCGACGAGAAGATCTCATGTTTCTCGCGCTTTTTTAGTGCCGAAGCCGGGTAAGAACAAGTGGAGACTGGTGGTGGACTTCCGATGGCTGAACCAGTCGTGTGTGAAAAATCGCGTGAAGATGGAGACGCTGAAGAAACTAAGGAGACTGGCGAAACCGGGCGACTGGTGCTTCAGCTTCGACCTCCAGGACGGTTTTCATGCGCTGGGAATCCACCCGGACTTTCAACGATTCATGCGGTTCGACCTGCAAGGGGACCTGCTTCAATGTTCAGCGATGCCGTTCGGGTGGAGCGACGCTCCGAGGGTGTTCTGCAAGTTCGTACGCGTGATGGTGGAAGCTCTACGTTCTCCACAGGCAGCGGAAGATCGCAGAGAAATCAAGAGGTTGCGGGACGGTTCCGCAGTACGACAGCGATGGTCAGTCCGTCGCAGGACCGGTGGTGCTGGCGGGGACGCGAACCGTCACAGCGGAATGCGAGTGCTACCGTACATGGACGATTTTCTGGTGCTGGTCGACTCTCAGCGAGAAGGCTTTCTGCGTCGAGAAAAAGTCCAACTGGTGCTTCATCGACTTGGCCTACGGCGGAACGAGAAGAAGGGCCAATGGGAGCCTACACAGGTGGTGGAGCACCTCGGGTTGGAGGTGGACCTGAAGCTGGGACAATTCCGTGTAACAGAACGACGGGTACACAAGATCCACACCAAGGCGAAGGAGATCCTGTGCGACGCAGCGAGAAATCGGAGGTGGATTCCTGTCAGGAGACTGGCTTCCTTCACGGGACTCTGCCAATCCGTGTACTTAGAAGTACCAGCGGCGCGGCTCTACCTACGGGAGCTCTACTTCGTGCTGGCAGAGAAACGCAGCTGGGGAGCAAAGGCAAAAATCTCGCGTGCAGCTCGGGGGGACTTAGAATGGTGGTCCAGGCTGCCTGTGATGAGCAGGTGGAACGGGCGCAAGATCTGGAGATCCCCGACGAGAGCGAAGGTGCACACAGACTCTTCGATGACGGCCTGGGGAGGAGTGCTGAACCTGAAGTTCCCCGCGCGAGGTTTCTGGCCAGACGAGATGCGCAACTGGCACATCACACACCTGGAGCTGGAGGCCGTGTACAAGACCGTACAGGCGTTCCTGCAGGAGCTGGAGGGCAAGGTCGTACGGCTCTACTGCGACAACCAGGCGGTGGTGGCAATGCTCTCGCACTTCACCTCCAGAAACCCGGACCTGATGAGGAGAATGAGGAGGCTCTGGCTGCTACTGGATCTGCATGACATCGAGTTGCAAGCTCGTTACATCCGCAGCGAGGCCAACGTGTGGGCCGACAACCTTTCTCGTTGCGAGGATTTGGACGACTGGCGGCTCAATCGAGACTGGTTCGTGTGGGCCAACAAGCAGTGGGGCCCCTACACAGTCGACCGGTTCGCTTCCGAGATCTCCGCGCAACTTCCTCGGTACTACGCTGCGTGGAAGGACCCGAAGTGCGAAGGTGTGGACTCTCTGACGTAAGACCGGCGGGGGTAAAACAATTGGGTGAACCCCCCGTGGGCGCTGCTGGACGAGGTGGCGCACAAGCTGCGGGAGGAGGGGGCCGCTGCTACGGTGGTGGCTCCGTACTGGCCGGGCCAGTCCTGGTTCAGGGAGCTGGAGGCCCTGGCCACCGAGGTGGTGATCATGCCGCGGCGCAGGGACCTGTTCACTCCGAGCAGGCTGGGAGGGTTCGAGCTGCTCGGGCCCTCAAAGTGGGACGCTGTGATGTTCTTCATCGAGGCGCGCCCGTGAGTTACTACGCTGCTGAAGTACGAAGGAGCTCTGCTACGAGTACGACAGCGAGCAAGGTGACCGTGGGCTCGAAAATCGAGGTGTTCTGGAAGGACGATGACTGCTTCTACCCAGGTGTGGTGAAGGAGTTCGACAAGGACAGGAAGGCGCACGTGCTGTACGACGACGGCGACGAGGAGACACTGTACTTGTCCGAGGAGAACTTCAAAATCATCAACAGCGTGTCAGAGCTGACGGACGAGGCAGCGGACGTGGACGGCGAGAACATCGAGCGGATCAGCGGAGGCGACTACGAAGAGTACAAGCGCGGTGGTGCTGTACAAAACTTCCTCACGCGCTCACTCTGTGAGCGGTGGAGGAGTGAGTTGGGACCTTCCCGGCTCACGGAACTGGCAGTGACAATGCAGAGAAAAGCACTGCTGGACACGACGATGAGCAACTACGGACCGAAGGCGCGGCGCTTCATTTTATTTTGTGAGCAGCACCAACGGCCGTGGCTGCCAGCATCGGAGGCGACGGTGTTGCTGTACATCGCCTCTCTGTTGAAGGACGGGGGCATCAAGTCGGCCTCCTTGCAGCCGTACCTGTCTGCCATCAACAACTACCACGAGGACCTACGGTTTCCTGGACCAGCGAAGGGTCGTTCTGTGACCCGAGCTGTGAAGGGGATGGCGACCATCCAGGCGGAGCTGGCGGTGCAGGAGGAGAACATCGAGACCCAGCGGACGTGGCTGCCAGCGGCACACGTATGACGTGTGCACGAAGCAGCGCTGAGTTTGACTCCGAGATCGCCTGAGGAGCTGCGGCTACTGCGAGCCTTCGCCTACGTGGTTGTTGCCTTCGTGACCTTCGGCAGACCGGACACGGGGACTTCGTTGTCACGGCAGCACGTTCAGTGTGGCGACAGTGAGTTCTCAGTGGTGCTGCTAAAAGAGAAAGGACGGCGGCACCACCTGGTGAAGAGACGCCTGTGCATCCCCTGGAAGAGCTCCTTCAACTCTTCCTCTGTTGAAGGAGCTGATCGAGCACTGGGAGTTCCACCGTGACACGGCTTGGAACAGTTCTGAGAAGACTCAACCTGACGCCTACTGGCTGCTACCCGAGGACCCGAAGAACTTCAAGGCTTCAGTGGCAAATGACTGAATTGGTCTGGCTCTCAGCGAGCTGGACTGCAGACCTCCGGAAGGAGGTCACTTTTCTGCACACAGCACCCGGAAGGGTGCCACGACGTGTGCTCGAGCTGTGGGTGTTGCAATGGAGAAAGTGTGCTTCTTTGGAGGCTGGTCACAGTTCTCTTCGGCAGTGCAGCACTACATCGACCCGACAGCTCTGAGGGACACAGACATGGACTACTACTTCGCTTGGTTAACATGGTCACAGTGACAGAGATCAGATTTCTTTTGTGTACCTCACAGTTTCATCTTTGGTTTCATGGCAAATGAGGATTCGAGCAAAAGAGAAATGTTCAAATTGGAGTGCAACAGATTTTTTGTGGTTTCAGACTTTCAGAATCCGTGACTCCTGCTGCAGTAGAGCCGAATGACACATGTAGCTCCGTGACACAAACAGGATGTACAAGTAGCCACGAAGCGACACGCCTGTTCAGCTCTGTTCCTTTTGCTCTTCCCACCGCTCCCGACCCAGAGGACTCTTTCCTTTTGGTGACGTGCACAGACAGTCTGGACATCTCATCAAAACTAGAATTTAGAAAGCATTTAAAAAGCATTTATGCATTTTAAACACTTTACAAAATCATTTTAATGAAATGTATTGCAGTGCCTGCCTTTGGCAAATGAGGATTCGAGCAAAAGAGAAATGTTTAAATTGGAGCGCAGTGGAATTTTAGTGGTTTCTGCCACGTGTAGATCAAATGACCCGTGTCATGCTTTGCAGCTCTAGTGACGGTTCGTGTCACGTGTAGTAGGCACAGAAACTAGACAAAAAGCCCGTGAAGCTACATCGGCTTCAGCTCTGTTCTTTTGCCTTCAACTCCACGAAAATATTTCCTTCTGGGATATTTTCTGTGCGGCACACTGTAAGTAATTAAATCCCTTACTCCTGTAGAAGTAAGCAATCCGGAATCTGCACCAGCACAATGACTGGTAGCACAGACAGTCAGCAACTAGGGGACTCTGAGCCTACACCGGGTGGTGTAGGTACCCCTGGTGTGACTGTATCTCCTCCAGTACCTTCGCTGGAGGTGCAGCTGCTGCTTCAACAGATGAAGCATCAGCAAGAAGCCCACGATGCGGCAATGAAGATCCAGCAAGCAGAGAGCAAGCAGCACAACCTGCAAGCTCAGCTGCTGGCAGAGCAGATCAGTGCTCTGCGGGCCGACGCTGAGAAAGCTCGGTCTGCCAAGGAAGAGGTCACATCGGCGACGACGTCGACTGGTGACGCAGAGCTCGAGAAGCTCCGACGTCTTCCTTACTGTCCCTACGCGCCCGTGAATCCCTTTCCGCCGCGTCCGGACATTCTGACTGACGCGATGCCCAAGTTGTTCGACCTTTACGGACAAGACACACGCTGCGTTGAGTAAGAAGTCGAACTCCTCGATGAAATACGAGCAAATGGTCCTGGGACCAGCGCTGGCGTACTTCCACGACGGAATCGTCTACGAGGAGGAGACCGTGGACCTGTTGCAGAACGTGCCTGAGGCGGAGTACACTCCGCTCCTGGAAGATCTGTGGAACAGGATGCTGCGGGGGCACAACACCAAGAAAGGTGTTTACGGTATGTTGTGCAACCGCTACACCATGATCGGGTACAGGGCGATGCTCGAGGGAGACAACGAAGCTCACGGTGGAGGTGAAGTTGTTCGGGCAAAGCTTGCCTTCATGGAGCATAAGATCTACGCGGGCACTGAGGGTGTGGTAGCGGACACGATCCTGACAAAGTGGTTGGCAGAGTTGGACGCCTCCAAGGCCAAGAGCGTGATGACGGTGACGGCGAAGCAGGCGTCTGGTGCTGCAAACCGAGCACAACGTGGCGACCATCGAGTTGGAGGTGGTCGTGGAGGAGATCGAGCTCTTCCACCCAATTCCCCGGGTAAGGCCGCTAATCCCCGTGGGAAGGGGAATTAAATGTGCCTTGAGGCACCTGACCTAACCCCTCTCGCTCCGGGGGTTCAGGTCAAACAGCGTACGATACAGGAGTATGTATGTTGTCGCAAAGGAGCATGGCGCGCTGGAGGCGCAAGCAGCGAAGCAATGCAATGGATCGCTCGAGGAGCGAAGATGCGGTGGGTGAAAGGCCCACCACCCGACTTCGACCACGGGACCTCTCTGCGAGATCTGACGCAGCAACAGCAGGAGTGGTTGGACATCGAGACAGCCAAGGTTGTACGGACTGGAGCATGGGTACGGGCACGCCGAAGACGTCACGTTTCGCGGGTGTTTCTGGTGCCCAAGCCAGGCACGAACTCTTGGAGATTGGTGATGGACTTCCGGTGGCTGAACGAGTTCTACGTGAAGTCCAAGTGCAAGATGGAGACCCTGAAGAAGCTGCGAATGCTGGCGAGTCAGGGCGACTGGTGCTTCACCTTCGATCTCAAGGACGTGTACCACGCAGTGGGGATCCACCCGGACTTTCAGGAGTTCATGCAGTTCGACATCCAGGGGGTGCTGTACCAGTGCGGCGCACTCCCCTTCGGGTGGACTCACCACGAATCTTTGTCAAGTTGATGAAGACGCTCGTGGAGCTGATTCGCTCTCCGCAAGCGGGGGAGGATCGGCACGAAGTCAAGAAGCTGAGAGATGGACAAGAAGTACGACGACGCTGGGCAGTGGGGCGACGAGAAGGAGGACTTCGACGAGGCTCGGACCGAGCAGGAGCGAGGGTGTTGCCCTACATGGACGACTTCATGGTGATCACCAAGACGCAGGACGATGCCTTCGTGCAGAGGGATCGAGTGAGCAAACTTCTACCTCGACTTGGGTTATTCCGAAACGAGAAGAAGGGTCACTGGGAGCCTACACAGCTGGTGGAGCACTTGGGGCTCGAGGTGGACTTCGAGGAGGGCTTATTCCGGGTGACGGAAAGAAGATCAAGAAGATCCACTCCAAGGCCACGGCGATCCTCTGCCGAGCCGCTCGAGAACAGCGCTGGGTGCAAGCTCGAGAGCTGGCAGGGTTCAATGGACTCTGTCAGTCGGTGTACCTTGCTGTCCCGACGGCGAGGCTGTACCCTCGCAAGCTTTACTTCGTGCTCGGCAAGAAGAACAGTTGGGGATCCAAGCTCAAGCTGACGAGGCAAGCCTGGGGAGACCTACAATGGTGGGCGAAACTGCCGGCGACGAGTCGGTGGAATGGGCGCAAGATCTGGCGGAGTCCGACGAGGGCGAAGCTGCACACCGACTCCTCCCTGTTTGCGTGGGGAGGGGTGCTGAACCTGAAGAAGGAAGCACGCGGGTTCTGGAGCAGAAGCTGCACATCACCCACCTCGAGCTCGAAGCGGTCTACAAGACGGTCAGATCGTTCCTCTCCGAGCTAGAGGGGAAGGTAGTACGGCTGTACTGCAACAACCAGGCGGTGGTGGCGATGCTCTCGCACTTCACGTCACGAAACCCGGAGCTGATGCGACGTATGCAGAAGCTCTGGTTGCTTCTCGACTTACACGACATCGAGTTGCAGGCGAGGTACATCCGCAGCGAGGCCAACGAGTGGGCGGATCGGCGGTCGCGAGACAAGGACCTAGACGACTGGAGGATCAGCAAGAAGTGGTTCAAGTACGCCGAGGAGCAGTGGGGCGAGCACTCCGTGGACCGCTTCGCCTCCGAGATCTCGGCCCAGCTGCCGAGGTACTACAGTGCCTGGCACGACCCGGGCTGCGAGGGGGTGGACTCGCTGGCGTACGACTGGCGGGGGGAGCACAACTGGGTGAATCCTCCGTGGGGGCTACTCGACGAGGTGGCTCACAAGCTGCGGGAAGAGAAAGCAGCAGCGACGGTGGTGGCATCGTACTGGCCGGGGCAATCGTGGTTCCGAGAGCTGGAGGCGCTGGCTGCGGAGGTGGTGATCGTGCCCCGACGCAGGGACCTCTTCACTCCCAGCAGGCTGGGAGGGTCCGAGCTGCTCGGAGCCTCCAGCTGGGACGCAGTCTTGTTTCACATCCCCGGCTCCCAGTGAGTGTTCACTTGAGAGCGGGGGGTGTGGGGGCAGGACAAGGCGACGAGGAGATCAACAAGCCAGAAGAAGAGGTGAGACCCGGTTGCAAAATAGAGGTATTTTGGCCGGAGGACCAGGCGTGGTACCCCGGGATCGTGGGTGCCACAGGTGAAGATGGAAGAACGAAGATCCAGTACGACGACGGTGACGAGGAGAACGTCGTGCTGAAGGAGGAGAAATATCGAGTATTTCCCTCAGAAAATGAAGAAGAAGATCCGCAACAGCAGGTGACAGCGACTCCGTGGAAGACTGTGCTGCTGAGACACTGGACGGAAAAGCTGGGGAACAACCAGCACTCTGACACAGCAGCAGCGATGCAGGCAGCGGCGCTGGAGAAATTGACAGCCGACAACTACGAGGGGCAATATAAGAAGTTCGTGAAGTTCTGCACCGAGGAGAACTTACGGTGGTTGCCGGCAACAGCAGCCACTGTGCAACTGTACATGGCCGCCCTACAGAAAGCAGGTACGGTGAAGGGCACCTCCCTTCAGCCGTACTTGTTGGCCATCAACAGCTTCCACGAGGACTTCGACTACCCGGGGCCAGCGAAGGGCCGGGCTGTCACACGTGCTGTGAAGGGCATGACGGCGATGCAGACAGCGGCAGCAGAGCAGCAGAACGTCACGGAGACGGTGAGAACTTATTTGCCAGCTTCGGCAGTGAGGTGTGTACACAAAGCTGCTCTTCAGTTGCCTCTTGCGACTGAAGAACAACGGAAACTCTTCCGTGCTTGTGTGTACGTGGTTGTGGCGTTTGTGACGTTTGGCAAACCGCAGACAGGCACGGCGATGCTGCGGGAGAGCTTGCTGAGGGACAGCAACGGACTCTCGATCGTGCTCGAGAAGGAAAAAGGCAAGAACCACCTCTTGTGTAAGAGGAGGCTCTGCATCCCACGGGAGGGGGTGGCAGAGCTGCACGAGCTGCTCGATCGGTGGGAGCAGACTCGGGATGATGACTGGGTGCAGGCTGCTACGACAAGTACAGCAAAAGCAGCGACGGCCAGCTACTGGAGGCTGCCGTGTGACAAGAAGAAGCAGTTCAAGAACGTTGATGCGAACGAATGGATTGCGTGTGCCTTAGGGCACGTGGGGTGTGTCTCTCCGGAAGGGGGGCAATACACAGCCCACTGCACCCGAAAGGGTGCCACTACATGGTCACGTGCAGTGGGAGTAGTGATGGAAAAAGTATGCTTCTTCGGGGGGTGGGTGCAACTGTCTTCGGCAGTACACGCCTACATCGACCCCACAGCAGTAGCAGACGCCGACATGGTCTACTACTTCGGGTGGCTAACACCGGGATGGCAGCACCGATGGAGTAAGAGAGTGCCGGCACATATCTCTGAAGACATGGCAATGATCCGTGTGCAAAAGAAATGTTTAAATTGGAGCACAGTGGAATTTTAGTGGTTTCTGCCACGTGTAGATCAAATGACCCGTGTCATGCTTTGCAGCTCTAGTGACGGTTTGTGTCACGTGTAGTAGGCACAGAAACTAGACAAAAAGCCCGTGAAGCTACATCGGCTTCAGCTCTGTTCTTTTGCCTTCCCTACCCACCCAACCTTGGAATCTCTGTTCACTTTGCAGAGGTTTGATTCAAAGAAATACATCCATCAAAATATACTTTCACTAGCTCTGGTAAGTCTGGCTGGTAGCTTGGACAGCACCGGTCAGACAAAAGCTATTTTTGTGTACTGGATGGCCCTTTGGGGCAGGCAGTGTGCCTTTTGGCAATGATCCGTGTGCAAAAGAAACATGAACAAATAAATTGAGCTACGACATTGACTCGGAGAGAATGACTCAATTTTAAAAATATCTATTGACTCGTTACTGTCGTCGTGCAGAAGACCTTGAGTGTTGTTCCGCGGGAGGGAGCGCCGCCGTGGTGCACACACGCGCCCTGCGGAACTCCAGGGCCCCCAATGCAGTGTGGAAAGTCAGGCCAAGGCAACGCTCTTGTGCGCACTGCTAAACCGGGAAGAGAGCCTTGAGGTGGTGTGCATGCAGGTCCTTGGGCCTGGCAGCGCTCTTGAGGCACAGAGCGAGCGCAGCTGGCCGTACCTCGGGGTGGTTGGAGGCTTCGGCGGTGTCGAGGCTCGCCTGCATTAGCTCCGTGAGCTCATGCCTTGGCTTCCAATTGTGCAAGCACATGTGCAGCACGGTGCCCCCTGCGTCCCCACGGAGGCTTTACATTGCACTCGTGCACGAGTTGCGACACGCGGCCTTGCGGTGCTCCATGCGGAAGGGTCGATACCTTGCGGGTGCAAACGTGTAGAAAGCGACACATGTAGAAAGGAGACACGGTAACGAGAGCCTCTGACACGAGCAGCAGGCCCCGGAAGAGCAGGCTGCAATCCAATCAGAGGGGGCCGGGAGGCGCCCAACCCTGAGGAGGCAAGGGCTCTGTCCAGCGGCCTCTGTGGCGGTAAGAGCCTCCGATGAAGCATCGAGGCATGTTGTGTCGTTGGGGAAGCGGATGGATACTCACCAATGGGTCCCCGATCCTCGAGGATGACATCTTGAGCACAGTAAGGAACCTGGGAAAGAGGCATTGGGTCAAAATCTGTTGCAAGCCACGTGGCTCAGCGCAAGCCATCAAACCTCACTGAGGGGATGCAGTGCCACAGAAGCGAGCAGAATGCACTTTGAGGCAACGAGAGTCGAGACAAGCGAATCAGGTCTCTGACAATCGCTCTCTCCTCAGACCACACCAGCAAAAGCAGCAGCCATTGTCAGTTCCGATATCTCAATATTTCCATCACAATATAAGGCGGGGCGGCCTCAGCTCGTTGTGAGCTGCGCCCACTTCTCAAGTTGTTGAGAAAGGAGCCGTGACCATAGGCTTTCTCTCTGAGCGCTGTTCCGTGTATCTATCAGACTTATGCTTGAGTAGGCCGCGCCGACCTTTCTGTTTCCTTTGTATAACTTCAGAGGCAACGTTGGCTCTGCAGTCTTGCCTCTGGGCGCAGTATCGGCCAACAATGTCATCTGCTCCGCCCGCTCGAGGAGTTTGAGCTGGAACAGCGGTACCAGAAGGCAGATCTCCCTGCAGCTCCGAGCACAATGACACCTTCCACTCAAATCATTGCTCGCTTAGCCTATTCGGATGCGCCACCTGGAAAAGAGCTCCGCACTGAACAGCACTTTACCGCGTTTCAGTCGACTTCAAAGGCTGGCATCGCACCTTAGTCCCAGCAAGATATGGTGGCCTGTCTGATATGCCCTGCAGTGTCACACAATACGTCGCAGCAGCATGTGACGCAAATTTTCAAGTGCACGAGGCACTCCAAAGTGAACCCAGCTGAGGGCGCCTCACTCGAGGCTGTCGAGGGCGGGGCGCAGAGGGAAAGCTCACTTCCGAGGAGCTTCCGGAGTTCCACTTCCAGGGTGCTCAGGGTCACCTCCACCCATCTCTAGGGCATTCAGCATTTCCTCAACTTCTTTAGCCTCCGGCAAGCTCCGAAGAATCTGCCACTTCAGATCGTTTTGTGCAAATACCTCAGTTCGGAGGTCCCGCAACGGCGACAATATAAAGTGGTACCTCGGCCATATATTCGCGTGAAGATATTGCAGCGTACTCAGCTGCCTGTCCATCTCCCATATCCAGAAGTTGAGCTCCGCCGGATCAGTCAGCAACACATCCTCCGCAACCCTCAGCAACATTAAGGCAATGCCGAAGAGGCAAACAAACATCATGTTGCGGCGGTTCTCGTCCTCGTTCTGATACTGTAGTGGCAACAACTTCGGCACTCGCGACGCTCGCGTTCCAGCCGATGATTGATCAATCTGCAACAGAAAGCAGATGTCATCCCTGGTCAAGCAACGAAGTAAAAGCCCGCTGACCAGGGCAGGCACAACAAAATCTGTGAAAGCTGCATGAAGCGAATGGAGCCCAGATGTGGTCGGCAGGCATGTAACGCCTCCCCTCAGTAGGCGCGGCGGCTGGGCAACTCGGCTCTGCATCCCCTCAGTGGGCGCGGCAGCTCGGCAACTCGGCTCTGCATCCCCTCAGTGGGCGCCTACACCCCTCCGAGAAGCTTTCCTTTCCCACTCGAAGCGATGTGTCAAGCGTAAGGAGAAGGTGACAAGCCGCTTGCAGCCTTATTTTGCAGTCGACAACGCGCAGTGCACGGCCCCAAACTTTCAGCGAGTAAACTTCTGCTCGAAAACAAGCAACAGAATGATACAGAGGAGCGACATGACGTTCACAACATTGGCTCCATCCACAAACCTCTGCGTGGGCCCTCTGCCTTTCATGGCTCATCCACATACACCAATTTTCAGCACTCCATTTCGTCCACTCGAAGTGTTTTACTGCATCTTTCGTCAGCGTTGCGGCAGGTGTCGTGCAGCACAACCTGAAAAGTGGCCATGCCATGCCGGGTCGCGCGGCATATGTGCATCAAAAGGAAGCAAAGTGATTTGATAATTTGGTCACGAGTTCAAATAAGTATACCCAAGTCTCAAAAAATCATTTCAAGACTTCCATACAACTGTAAACCGCTCGCATCTTTCGTAGTGCTTGTAAACGTATGAATATGCACAAGCATCTTTCGTTTCGATTCTTATGTGGCAACACGCAGCTGAGGGCCCAACCTAAACGATATTGAAGACTGCGCATTCAAAACCCTGTACTAATTGCAAATAGATGTGAGGGCTACTACGTCTCGGCAACCCAAAGGGTGGACGGAACGCACCTGGCGAAAGCATGGAAACTGGTTTGAGTGATTGAGACGGCCTGGTGCACTGCGGGGGTAGAAGACAACAAGGCAGAAATGGAACGCAACGTCTTTGAACCGAAAGTGGGAGTGGCATGCAAAGTCTCAGGTTTTACACCGGCATGCGTCTGCCGCACCAGCTGGAGAGAGCGGAAGCTTGGTGATCGAAAGAACGATGAGTCTTTGCCGTCCCTATGGCTGTTGGATTCCATTCCTAACTACGAACGGCAGCTCGTGTAAACCGATCAGGGAGGGTAAAACGCTGCTCCCTTACCTGAAACTGTATCCATTGCCTGCGTTCACAACTTCCACTCCGCTCGAGAATTAGAATATTAGGATTTGTAAACCATTCGCATTCGATTGGGACGCACACTTGACACTCACACTGAGACAGGTGCTGGGAACTCGTCTGGAGTCACATGCGTCATTCTGATTCTCTGACGACTGCCGATACCGGATGAGACACAGGGCGTCGTTAACAGTCGACGCGCCGGAGCGACCACGACATCGGACATGAATGTCGGTCCCAAGCGCTCGCACTCCCACGAGCCACGTGTATCACACAATTTTTAAAACTTAGGGTGAACACACTCGACTGAAAAAATAGCATTTAATTTATTTAATTATAACTTCAACAAATCGCCATCCATCGAGTATTTTCTATTTTGATTTTGAGGAAGCTTCGCGGAAATCGCACATTATTATTTTCACCATAAAAATACGACTTCCCCAATTTTTGACTTTAGGGGTGTTATAAAAATCACGGGGAAGCCGATTTCCCCCCCACTGTATGGGGGCCTACTTCTCCTTGCTTCCCCCCTCACCGTGAGTGGCATGTGTCACCCGTGACCGTCGTGTCCTCGTGAAGGCCGAGTCGTATAGATAGACCAGATGGTCGGACATAGACTACTAGAATGTCCTAGTGACACAGTGAAAACGTTGAACGCCGTAGGGTTTGAGCGAGGCAATCGGGTATATCAAAAGATAGAAATGAATACACGTCTTAAGGGTTCGCTTGGAAGCGATATGATATATGATATATAGCGAGGCTATTATGGAACGTTAATAGCTCACGCAGAGTCCGTGTGGATATGAGTGCAGTGCTTCTTCAGAAGTGACTGCTGTAGCTCAACGCTACCTCATTTTACGCAATGCCCCGCATCTCATAGATGCCACCACAATTGGGTTGTGAACCCAAGGCATTGGTTGAACAATCAGTATCGGCTGAACGAATAAGCCATATGATACTCGCATGCTTGTTCAGAACATGCTAGAAGCGAAGATGAGTTTTCTCCGAACACTTTCGGTTCTTCAAGACTTCATCTTGCTTTGTCATCTCGATGCCACAACCTAGCCTCTCGATGACAGGTGTCACTCAAGGTGAGTGAATGACAAATGGTATGACTGTACATGTCATAGTCGACCGTACTGACGACTGTCTGTCATTATAATATATGACATGGCACGACATGACATGACATGACATGACATGATATGACATGTCTGACAGGTATGACATGTCTGACAGGTATGACATGTATGACACATATGTCATCGGTCATAACCCTGACAGATCTCCCCTCTCAAGAGAGTTGTGACCTCACAACGGGCATACCTTTGTATATGTCTTTGATGTCTTTGTTGTTGTCGCTTCTTGCTGGTACCAGTCTTCTTACACCGATTTGAGGCGTCCCTCATGGTGGTTTTAGGTTATTGGGGGGAACTGAGTCCACTTTAGTCCCTCACCTTACAGTTCTTAGGATGTAGCCCACCTTTCTGGAAATCGTATCGTTGAGTGACGTTCCAAGGTTCAATGAAGAGCGTTTCGCGATACAATCCTACGCTGGATTACTGATTGATCCACACGTTATCATGTATGTGCTAGACGATTCAAAGCATCCGAAGTCTACGTTACGGATTATTAGCGCTAGCCGTCGTCGCCTTTGCGCGATCGATGATCCCACGATTATAACGAATTATATTCGAACGATTCTCGGCCTGATATAGTGCACCCAACTCTTCCTCCCCTCCTTAAGCTACTTTGGAGGATCCTAGGCGGTAATGGGGAGCCCGATTTCGATAATAAACGAACAAAGGGGCTTGTTTTAATGCAAACGGAGCGGCCCTGCTTAACGGAATTGGACTTATAATCCTTAACCGGTCTGCTCAACTCCTCAATATTTTTGTCCAGTACGCACGCTTTGACGAACATCTATCGCGATGAGTGAGAATGAATTCGCCACGTACTAATGTGAAATTTATTTAGTCATGTTTGTCAAGCACAACTTAGGATCACAACTCCTTCTACCTCAGTCATTATCTCCGGTAGCTTCGGATGACTGGCCAAGAATCCGATGACAAACCACGGTTTTGGCAAAGGTAGCATTTAGCAGTTTTTATTTATCCACAGATATGATATCTCGCATGTGTGCGTATCTGTGCAAGGGTATGATTTTGAACAAGGTTCACTACACCTTTAGCAAGGAAGGATCAATTCCCGCTTCAATGCAACATAATGATAAACATTAAGAGCAAGGTTATATAGATGATCGACATGTATTAGTATATATTACAAGAAGTAAGGGCATAAGGCTTAATATAATGTTTAGCCTTCATAGTCAGCTATAATGTCTGCTGCATTGGTCAGCTCTGTGGCTTTGACCCAGGTGTCATGCTCAGGACCGTAGCCTGCATATCGTACTAAATAGTATTTGACACCTCTAGTGAACTTATCCGAGAGTATATGTGATATCTCAAATAGTGGTTGCCCTTCTTCGGTGATCATCTGTGGCAGAGGCAAAGGTGCTTGAATCGAGTCATTGTACAGCTCTAATCTGGAAACAGGCTGTACCGGATGAATACGGATATCAAGATTTCCGAAATCTAACTCGTATGCACGTCCATGGCTAAGCACTTTGGAAATAGTGAACGGCCCAATATATGGCTGCTTAAAGTGTCTGCCTGCCTCTGTCAAACCAATCCATTGAA